>JBAGKK010367047.1:0-18799 GCA_037177015.1 Euceroptres primus
AACAACTTCTTGCGGCCCTGAAGGGGCTTCTCCAATAGAAACCTAAGCTCATACGTTTACGTAGGGACGCAACGTGCAAGCTTAGGTTTCTATTGGAGAAGCACCTTGACTGTTCGAGCGATGGCCTTCAGGGTAGAACGTCAAGGGACGCTCAGGGGGGGGGGGCAGAATCAGTCAAGCGTGAACAACCGTGAAGCCGGTCAGTGAATAAGCGGTATATAGACGCGAGATGAGTGTACTTATGAAAAAATACTGAAGTGAGCCATGAGCTAACATCAGTTTTTTTAGAAATAAGAACTTTAAATTGTTCTAATATCTCACTTCATTCGTTTTCTGTCATAATAACTTTATCAATTTTCCAAGTTTCTCAAAGGTGGCCAGAGGTTGCTTTTCATGGATATACAGAAAAAAAAAACAGAACAGGAATAGTCATCGCATAATTAAGATTTCTAATGAGTCACATTTATTTTATTTAAAATAAAAAATGTTCATAATTTCGTTTGATATTTATTATTTCAGCATAGTTCCTTTCAAATCTTCATTCAGCTTTATGAACAGAATATTATTCCTTATATAATTTATTCTTCACTCTTAATTGCAGGAGAGAGGATACAACTCCACCCCGTATTATAATGTTTTCAAAATTAAACTGAATAGTAATTTTTGATAGTTTGAGTGAGTAGAAAATATAAGATGAACTTTTTTAATTCGACATCAGATGATCTCAAGGAGCAAAAATTCTATTTTTGCTGTCTCTAGGACTATTTTGAAGTAAAAAGGTATAAATTAGTATCAGGTAATACCGCTGTAAAATTTTATTACTTTTTTCAAAAAATGTTCAATTTAATTCAATGATTTTCCTAATGTAAGCCCTTTTCGGGTCTCCTTCAAACAAAGTATCATCCTGGTAATATTTCTAGAATAAAATCAAATGATTACTGTTTTTCAGAAATACTTTCAAAATAGAGAAATTTCTGAAGCTTCCAAATGATGAAATGGATTTCATGTGCGTCAGAGAATTTTTTTAAATTGAAGAAGTAATTTTCCGAGTTTTTAGGAATTCAACCTTTGTAATCGGGGGATTGTGAATTTAGTGATGAATAGGAAAATTTTAGAAATTTTTTGGTTTAAATATAATAATCTACTTTTGTTTAATTGTCTGTGACACACTGTACAAAAAAATAGTTAAAAACGAAATATATAAGTTAATGGCCGATATTGTAATAACATAAAGTATTTTTTATGAATTTTTATAATATACGTTTATCTTAGTGCTTACGATCGACGGTTAATAATAATTTGTAGTTACCATTTGTTATATTACACATAATAATATTGTATGTGTATTGTGCATGTAAATAAAATAAATAAAAAAATACTCAATCGAGTTTTATTGTCTATTGTGTATGTAAATAAAATAAATTAAAAAATACTCGATCGAGTTTTATGATTCAATCTCATACAAGCGAATAAGCGTACTCGTCAAAATATTCCAAACAGAGCGATTTGGAATATTAAACAAGTTTATTTACTTTCATTACAATGTTTCGGGAATATTCCATTGAAGCATTTCAGACACATTCTAAATAACATTCCGACAATATTCCGTAGAGGTATTTGAGGTTTCAGGCCGAATTCTTTTACAATATTTCTAAAGAATATTTCCTCAACATTCCATTGAAATATTCCAAAGGTCGCACATTATGTTATTCCTGAAATATTGCTGTAATGTTCCTTGGGAATATTCCAAATACGTCCCAATATAGAAATACCCGAACCCCTTTGGCAGCAGTTTTTTTTATGTAAAACCCTTCAGTTTTTCTTCTAAAATTATTGAAATTAACAAAAGGATATTTCTTGTTGATTTTATAATTCAAGATAAAGATTGATTAATTTCGAGTTTGACTGTACGGGGATAATATCCTTAAAAAATCGATCGTTTTGTGAAGGTGCAGTGACTTGCATGAGATTAATGAACCCAATATTATGATAGATAATTCATGGTTGCTATAAAGTGGGAAACTTGTAGTTTAGTATCTTATCTGTCATAAGTTCGACGAAGAAGTGGGGTGCATTACGCAGAGAAGGAGTAAGCGATGCTTCGACTTGAGTCTATGAAGCTAAAAGCCCTAGATATTATCTACTCTGTTGTGTATTATGGTTCAAAGCAGAGGATTACTGTGGTGCTCTTGCAAATCTTGTGGGGATCTTTTGATGCGTTCACCTTCGTGCCATCTCTTGTCGAGTCTAAGGCACGACTGCCATCGACCCCCTTAGACAACAGTCTAGGTCTAGGACAGTGGGAGTGGACTGTGTATGAACGACCTTAAATAGTGACATCATTTTACAACGACGATGTCTCTGATCGAATCCTCTTATTAATGAAATAATGACAGGGAAAGTAACGTTTTGCTACATAGTATAGACTTCTCATTATTTATAAATCTTATCTGGGGACTTACACTTGCTTCTTTTAAAATATGTGTTTCGTTTAAACTATTTGGTTCAATTGAGAACAATCCACCAGTAAGCCAACAAATCTGAATAAAGTCATTTAATTCTGCTAAATCCATTTTTTTCCTTTAAATTACTTCATAAAAAGGAAGCATTTTCAAAATATAAATCTTATATTCAATTCATCTCCAATTAACATCTATTCATCAACACGTTCATATAATTTACAGTTTTTTGGAAGTCTTGATAATTAATAATTCAATTAAGTTCCATTTTCAGTTTGTTCAAAATAATTTGAAAACGTTGGTTCAATAAAAAGTAATCGATTCAGTAGTGCAGCGATAACTCTATCATTTTTACTGATTCATTTAATTTTAAAAACTTCTGATTTCATTTAAGATAATGTCAGGGTGTCTAGTGATCAGGCCATTCGAAATTTCCGGGTTTTTCTGACCAAATTTTTCATTTTCCTGACCAATTTTACAATTTCTATTTACAATCATGTATATATTATATGTGTTTGCTTCGTGTGAAAGGTCCAATTAATAAAAGCATCTTTTATTATTGATAGACAACATTTCGGACTTTATCAATACTAAAAGATTTTTTTATTAATTGGATCTTTCACAGGAAAAAATACATTTAAAATTGACAAAAGGTCGAAACTAAAGAATATGTATATAAACGTATATGGGTGATTGCCAAAAAGTTGACCATTTTAAATCCCTATCATTTTTCACATATCCTGTGATTAATTACTTTTTTCTAAATATATCTAAGCAAAGTACTCAAATCAGGGCACAATTTAGAAAAGTTTCAAAATTTTAGACGACTTCGTTTAAAAATTATAAATAAAAATGTTTGAAAAATGTCAGGTTACGCGATGTCTAAAACTACAATTTTAAAATAGAAAATTGCTAAATAGTATCAAAAATATTTTCTTTAATAATTTGGGCTTATGAAAATCGATTGAAATTAGTTGGAAAAGATGATTATGGTGAGATAGGTTAAATACTTTACAGTTAAAGATGCAAAAAATTGATCCAAAGTCTATCCCCAAGTTTTGAGTTAGGTTTCACGATTTTGCTATTTTAAGGTAAAACTCGAAGATCGTGATTCAAAATATTCAAAACGCGACGTTTTGTTAATTTTAGGCTAACGAAGATTTTCATGCAGTTGAACATCGATTTCTCATCAGTATTTCCACATAGCAGTGAATAATAATTACTATTTTTGCATAATATGTTTTACAAAATATTATATTTATCGAAATATTAATTCAAAATTTTATTAAGCGAGAGAATGTATTAAAGATGTGTAGTCAATATCAAATAAATCGTGCAATCACAGATATTTTTCATATTTTTAGTCATTTTTACCTGTTTCTGGAATATTTTTGAAAGATTCTTCAAATATTTATATTGACAAGGTCGAATATCATACATTGCGAACTTAGTGACTTTTGAGGCTAGGAAAGTCTGACTTCATTTTTTCCTCTTAAATTCTCCGAAAATAATTTCCATTCCTAAAGTTGTAAATCAACTTCCTATGCATTCATATTACTTAAAAACATTCACAACTCAAGTAAGTCTCCATGCTTATTACGCAGAAACATAGGCATAGGAGTTATTTTCGCATAGAATTCATAATTATTCGAAATATATTCCTTGATCTCTCTATTTCGTTTTTTCTTGCTCTATATTTTAGACGGAACTAAAGAATTCTTTTTTTCTGAAATTTCGTGATCTAATATAGTCAATTTTTTGGCAACTTATAATTTCTCACAAAATAAATACATTAGCACTTTTTCCCTATCTTAAACATCAAATTATACACTTTTTTTACATTTTTGCAAAAATAAAAATTAATATTCATTTTTATTTTCAAAATTAATTTTTTCCCCTTTTCAAATAACCGTAAAGAAAGTGAAAATAAGTAGATTTTACCTTTAAATTAAAAAATTCACGAACTGAAATAAAATTTCCGAGGTTTTCCCGTTTTTCTCCCGGTGATACCAAATTCCCGGGTTTTTCCCGATTTCCCGGTCTATTAGACACTCTGAATGTTAACATTGCAATTTCAAGTCTGAAAAGAACATTTGATAATATAAATAAGTTTGCTCTGAAAACAAGAACCATACAAATTTCGAGTGTTTTGGAGTAACGCGTTACTTTTAACGACGTTATCGTTACTTATTTTGGGTAACGGTGACGTGCTACTATTTTGAAAAAGTAACGGTAACGGTAACGAGTTACTTTTTTCTGCTAATTTGTAACGAAAGATCGTTATTTCTTCTGTTACTTCAGTTTTGCGATAAAATATATTACTTATTAATTTTTACAAGATGACAAGATGATTTATGTAGTAGGGTGAATCTCTCAAAAAGGTACATTTTACGCGTTTAGAAACTTTTGACTATTTTTTATTGCGAAATTATTTAATTTTTGAAAAATTATCTTTGTAATATTGTATTACTATATTTGCTTCAGTCAGATCATATGAAGAAAAAAAATAAAAATTTGAAGCAGGCTAAGACATAATTTTTGCTAGTAGAATCTAAATTCTCCACTCCGTAAACTGAAGAAAAAAGTGAATTCTTTCTACAGAATAATTATATTACTTTTATAAGCATTAACTGTTGCAATGAACTAAAAATGCTTTTATTTGACTTTCTAAAAGGGAATTAGATTTATAAAACTAATTCACAAATCGAATAAAGAATAAAATTACCGACAGGCGACGCTTTAAAAAATGGCGGAGGATATTGTTACGGAATTTTCCGTACAACTAGCATACAACACAAAGGGGGGACGGGCTATTATTACGGAAAATTCCGTAATAATAGCCTCGGGCCATACTATGCTGTGTGCTAGCTGTTCGGAAACTTCCGTAATACTAGACACTGCTTAAAAAAATAGTTTAAATATACTGAAGGAAGAGATAAATTATTAATTTTTTTCTTTAGTTTTCCAACTGAATATTTTGGAAAAGTATCAGTAACGCGTTACTTTTCGAAAAAAATAACGGTATCGGTAACGCGTTACTTTTTGAAAAAAAGTAACGGTAACGGTAATGCGTTACTTTCTGGAAAAAGTAACGGTAACGCGTTAGTTTTTAATATGCTGTAAAAAATTTTGGAAATTTTTAAGACTAAATAGTGTGAAATTTTCCCGAAAAAGGTCAGATATACGTTTCCCCGAGCAAAATGGGTAATTTCTCCGAGAATATTGGAAAATTTTCCGAATATATTGGTTATAAGCTTGCAAACTTTTGTCGGAAAAATTTTGGAGAAATTTTTTAAGGCGTAGTAACGAGGCAGACACTTCAAATTTCTGTAAAACCTTTGTAAATGATATAAAAGTTTTCCCCAACTTTAAATTTTTAAAATCAGTTTTTCGTACTGCATACTTGTATGTCTATGAATAGCTGAAGATCTTTTTAAAGAAGGAAAATTTTTGTGTGCGAAAGACAAATCTGGAGAATGTTAAAGATTGAGGACTTTGTGTCGCAATATTAAGCATGTGTGGTACACTTGCCTCCAAAGAAAAACAAAGAGGATTAGAGGTCGGTTACGGAAAGGGCAAGACGATGGCAGGCAGAGTAAAGCAAGAAGTTCTCGCGTGCAGCCTTGACATGGGCCAGGAAATCAATGGGACCACCTCCAACTAACACACTGTTAGTGAGTGCCATGCGATCCAACGAGTTTCAAGAAAATGAGAACTTCTTCTGATGCACATTTCTTATACTTCGATAATTTTCAGAAAAGTTCCACAATTTTTCGTTTCTTATTAAATCAAAAGAAAAATAGCTAATTTTCAGAATTGTTAATTTAAGGTACTGCTTTGCATGTCTTAAAAACAAAAAGACTCTAACAATTTAACCAAATGACATTCGACAAGATCTATTTTTAAAAACGGAAAAATTTAATTTTTAATTCTTCTGATTACACGTGACGTCGACTGTTTTACAAATAAAAGAACCCTTTGCGAACTAAGGGAACAAAAAGATTTTAAAAACCTTGTTTAAAAGCACTTAGTTTGTCCAAAATTCTACATTAAAAAGTTTAATATATAAAAAAATGAACGAAATCTCTTTATAGAATGCACACAATTTATATAAATTAATGTCAGCTTTTAAAAAGAAAGGTTTTTAAATAGAAGACTTTCAGAGATATTTGAAATAAAAGAATCCTTGGCCTGCTTTTTTTGACTTTATATCATTCGTTTGCGTCACGAGAAAAAAAGAGAATCTAGATAAAATTAATTTTATAATGACTGCAGTTAATTAATACTTCTAACAGAACTTTTAACTTCACGAATCTAAGTCTATTTTCATATCCAGCTGTAAAAATTTCTTAGTGAAAGTCATTTCTGAATTAACCTGAAGTTTTGAAGAATCTGTCTACTTTCATATCTAGCTTTAAAAAATTCTCAGTAAAAGTAATTTCTGAATAAATTTAAAGTTTTGAACAATCAAATGAACATTCCTAACTCAAATTTTGAAATATTGTTCCAACCTTCTAACTACATTTTCTAGTAGTCATTGTTTAAAATATTTGTTTTTCACTGTAAAATGAGAAATTACCTATTTCCCCATTTCCCCAATTACCCAATTACCTAAAAACTACTTTTATATTTATAGAAATTTGGTTCTGAAACACGACTCTTTAAGCCAAGAGTTTTCTTCGATTAATGTAGTAATCAACCTTTTTCCTTAACAACAGAATTGTATCATCGCTCATTGAGCCTCGCTTTCAATTGAAAACGATAAGCTTCACTGGATATTGATAAATGAAGAAACATTGTATTAACTTGTTTAAGATTTGATGGAAATGGAAATGTCAATCACTATGGCATCACTGGCAACTGCTTAAGGTGTCAATTGCTAAACCCACTCTGTTGTTTATTTTGTCTTCGGAATCAATTTCAATCGATGAAGGACAAGATGAATTAGCTCGTGCACTATGAAAGAAGGATTGAACGTTTCGTACCAGTAGCGAAACGAATGCGGCATAAACCTTGACACGGGAAAGTCTAGCGACCAATGCGAGGCCGTCACCCTTTACTACAATCTTTGCACACTAGCACGAAGCTCTTTGAACCGAATGTCTATATTAATCTAGACACAATTATAGATCAATGGCAAAACTTTAAGGAAGACAGTGACCGTAAGGCAAAAACACAGTTAACTTGCCTTCAATAAAGTGAAACAACTTAATTCAGATATACAAAGCAGAATTTAATAATTAATTTACCGAGTGTAAACTTCTAAATGCTCGCTTTCATCATGTCATTTTTATTGCCTTTACTTTCTAAATCTCATCCAAGTTATCGACTCGATAATAAACTTATATATTTCAACATGATGCTCTCTAAAGAGTCAGTCAAAAATTGTCACTGATTTAATTCAGGGGCCCATTTCTAATTCATCTGTGAATTGAACTGATTATTCGGTCAATTTTACGTCAAATTCACTGATAATGAATTAGCTAGAAATGGGTCACTGAATGAAATCAGGCAAAATTTTTAATTCAGAGTTCTTTTACTTTTATTTCTTTATCACTTTAATAAGGGAAACTATTTTTCTTGCATTTGAGACGTACTTATATAAAAATTTAACATATAATATGTACCTGATTACTAAGGCGTGAGAAATATGAGACTGGAATAAGGATGTAAAAAAGCTTATATACGCGGAGTGCAAAAAAACTACACGAAAAGAATCTTGAATTTTGACCCAAGTACAATGAGACCGAGTACGTTTTATATAGGTGAATATATATGCGAAACCCAGCAATATGTATCAGACGAGTGTATAATAAAAGAACTTTCTGGGTCGCATTAAGGTAATGCGTTCGTGTCGTGGCTCGTTGAGGTTTGCTTCAAGTTAGCTCTAGGTGAGACCAAAAAGCTGCACTGACTTTTCCGACTAGAGACTATTCCTCGGAAAGGCCATTATTTTACACCCCTTTACTGCAAGCTATTCAAATGTAAAATTGAAAACGAATTAACTTCTATTCTGAAACTTCAGCAGCGACCAGAACTTCAAGAAAGACACTAAAAGAAGTAACAAACTTTATGTGAGGAATGTTAGAAAACTAATTTCTGGCAAATTACCTTCCGAATGGAATTCGAGAGAAATATATACATTGAGGTACGATATATATTCTGTTATCTGGACCGAATGTAACTCAGAAATCGATTCCACAGCTGTATCTGTAACCCAAAACTTCAGTCGTTACTTTAAACATTTTCAAAGTATCCCAAATGAGTTTTGGGAGGAAGACAAACTCCTTCCAAAAAGAGGAGTTTGTAGATTCTGCATTTGGACCGGACAATAAATTCAGAGTGCAAATTAGTGCTTTTATAACATATATTTTTTTTACTTAAAAAAATGTTGTTTTGAACTCAGATAAGCAGACAGCTTTTAATGATGGGAATAACGGGAGAAGGCGATAAAAATAAAGAGATATTTCCCGAACAAGCGAGTCTGGCATTTTAATAGAGAGTCATTAATCATATTTAGCAATTTCGATCACTTACAATATCGATTTGACGTCTCTTCCATGACAGGAAATCCGGATTAATTTTGTACATCGAGCTTTAAATCCCTCTCCCTTTTTACCTATTCTTTTACCTTTTTTTTGTTCATTTCAGAAAAAAAAGAGCTACAAATTTTCACACCCAACGACACTTCTATTCTCTGAATATGAAATAATCATTTTTTACTATTAAAGAAACATTACCAATTCAATCACCAAATGATTTAGTAACCAATTTTACTAATTTTTATTCAATAATGACTAATTCCCAATGTGATTACTACCAATTCATTAAGTATAAAAATTCACCACTGGAGACAAATTCAGAACTGTGACTAAAGTGAATTAGTAAGTATTTCACTGTGAATAAATTTTTATTGACTAAAAATTAGTAAAAATGGTTACAAAACCATTTGATGAACAAATCGGCACTGTTTCATTAGTCAAAAGTCACTATTTTATATTTAGAGCGTGATTTCACGGTTAAAAAATTCGTGAAATTTGAACCTCTTTTCATTTAAAGTGATTGAAAATTCATTTATTGTGATTGGCATTTTATTCACTTCAGGCATAACAGCGGTTGAGTAGTTTAATTTTAGGCAACAGGAGATTTCTTTTTCGAAAAAAGGGAGAAGTTTGTTGCATTTAAAAATACCAAGCAAGCCAACAAAATGAATCAAAGTTAATAAATACTACATTTTTAAAAGAAAAGTCAAATTTAATTAACAAATAAAATTATATTGGCTGCAACTAAACCAGCAATTAAATCATAAAAATAATTTTAATCACACGTTGAAGTTAAAGAAAGAGAGAAATTCCGACAGCAAATACTTCCGAACAAAAAATTTGTTGACTAAAAATTAACGACATATAAAAATTTTCGGCTGCTAAAATCGCTGACTAGAATTTAGGTTTCTGAATTATGAAATTTTTAAATTTTTAAATTTTCAACAAATCAAATTCTTGAAATGAGTTTGCTAAAATTCTCCAGTACATCCCTGTTTAGAATCTAATAAAATACTCCATAAATTAGACTTTCAGAACTTTTGGAACTCTCTAGAGTTTTAGAAAATCCTTCATGATATGTTCTGGAATTTTCGACAATCTTCTAGAATTTTCTGCAATATTTTTAATTTTCCATGAACTTGTAGATTCTTTAAATCTCCTAAAATCTTTCAAAATCCTCTAGAAACTTCAAGAGTTTTTATAATGCTTTAGAATCTTCCAGAGATTTCTTGATTCTTCCAGAATCTTCTAAAACCCCCCAACATTGTCTAGAACCTGCTAAAATTTCCCAGGATTTTTTAAACTCTTACAGTGAGATCCAGACTTTTTCATAGTTCTTAACACTTCTAAAATCTAAACACCTAAAAAAACACCCCAAAACCTATTATCATTTTCCAAAATATTCCAGAGTGCTACAGAATTTTCCAGAATCCTCAAAAACCTTTTAAATTCTTCCCTAAGCTTCTAAAATCTTCCAGTCTCTTCCAAACTTTTCTTTGAAGAGTGTCAAAAAGTTTAGAAAATTTTACGAAGATTCTGAGAATAGTCTTAGAAGATTCTTCAAAAATATGGAAATACTTTGTAGATTATAGAGGGTTCCAATTAATTCTGCAGAATTTCGAAAATGCAACAGTCTAGTTCATCTATGAACCAAAATTGCTTTTATTGGAATCTATGTTTATAGAATGAAAGTGGACTCCAATCCAAAAAACGTACCAAATAAAACTGTAAAGGATCTTTTTAGGAACAAAATGAGCTGTTACGAATTAAAATTGAATGAAAATTAAGACTTTTCTCTAAGGCGGAGGCAAAAAACAAAAATATCCTAACAACTAGTTTTAAATAAACAATTATGACTCCAACTTTTTTTCTAAATTAAAATTACCCTTAGGTGTCATTTACAAAATTATTTAAAAATAACTTTGTTTTCATTCTCCTAAATAAATCAACATAATAATTTGATTAATTTTAAAGTTGACTGTAACAGTATCCTTAAATATTGTTTCCTCAAAATGGAAGCTTTTAAACTCCAACTAATGTATTTTTAAGTCCGGAAGATCTCTAATTTAGTTTCTTTTCAAATACGACTTCTCTTAATTTTTCTTCCTTCTGAATTATTTTCGAAACAGAAATTTTCTTAAGTTATACTATTTATATATTTTTTTAAAATTACGAAACATAATCACGCGCTTTTCATGTCGAATGATTTAATTTCTCAATTAATCTTGTACTTTATGACATTTGAAAACAAAAACGCACCTATGACTTGCACTTGGTCTAAGTTCCAAATTTAAAAAATCAATGAAAACATCAATGAAACATCGAAATTGCGAGTTTTTTTGGCCAACAAGTTTTTAGAGAATAATAATCTTGATAGTTTTCCGTTCGCAGTGTGAAGTTGCTTAACTGTTGATAATTAATTGTTGCGATGTTGACGTTTTACAATTGTCTTTAATAATAATTTTAATTTGTTCACCTGATTTTAAAATTAAATTGATGCATATCTGTTCAATTTTATAAGTTTGAAATTTTGCAAATTTTGATAGTTAGTAATTTATATATTATGTATAAATAATATATAGATAATTAACTATTAATACTATTAATTTGACGCACAATTTTTAAAGATTTAAAATGTAATCCAAACAATTTTAAGCATTTTCAGTTGAAAATAATTTAATTTTTAACGATTTAATCTTTTTAATTATTAAACCATAATTCAAAATTTATTAATTAATTTTTAACGTTTCGAATTCAATAATCCCCTTTAATTAAGAACATTAACAATTAACTCAAATAAATATTTTAAATATGTATAGAACTTTTAAAACGTGCATTATACAATTTTCAATCCGGAAGAAACGAATTGAAATATTATTGAAGAATAATTAAAACTAACGATTATTTTTGTCAAATTTTGAGCATACAATTCGAGAAAAAAATATATACAATTTTATGTATGTAATTCCATATATTAGTACATTAAATCAATCAAAATTTTATGTATGTAATTCCATATATTAGTACATTAAATCAATAAAAATTTTGATATAGTTTTCTTTTTTAAACAGCATCTTCGAATTTCTTCAATTTACATTCCATTGCCTATTATTTTATGAAAAAGGTGGTACTTATAGTCAACTTGATATTTAATTCCAGTAAATATAAAATAAGTGACATACAATTATTGTTGAATACTTATAACGAAAAATTACGAATGAGTAAATAAATAATACAAATTCAGGGTTGCCTTTTAAAATAATTATTCACTTCGCTTTAGACGGGCGTAATTTAGAGATTTAATAATAAGGAAATGTGAACACTGCCGATTTGTTCACCTCATGATTTAGTAACCATTTTTACTAATTTTTATACAGTAATGATTAATTCACTCTACCAATTAATTTAGTAGAAAAATGTATTACTGAAGTAAAATTCAGTACTGTGACTGAAATGAATAATAGCAGTATTTCACTGTTAGACTGAAAATTAGTCAAAATGGTTATTAAATCATTTGGTGAACAAATAGACACAGTTTCATTAGTCAAAAGTGACTATTACAAATTTAGAGATAGTACTGCATTCTGATACGAGAATTGTATATATTTCGATCAGTTTCGGTCGTTTTCGAAACATATTCTGAAGTCAACTTCTCGTGCATTTATTTGTTCCCAACCATACCGTTTCATGTCAAACTTCCGATCAATTTCGAAAAATAATATCGGAACGTTCATAATAAACGTGACTTTGCAGAGTTTTGTAAAAATTAATTTAATATAAAACTTTCAAAGTGGAAAGCGATTCGATAGATAGAGCAGATTCTTCCTGCTGGAGAGTCATCAAAGAAGAGATCAGCATCAAAATATTTTTTAAATATAAGTAGCTTAAAATATACAAGATTAAAAATTTAAATTAATTTTGAATTTTTTACAAATTCTGATAAAGCAAACTTTTTCCATTTTCCATATTCCATAACTGTGAACTAAAAAGAAATTTCGATTTAAGTAAAGTTTATAATATGAACGATTAAATATATAATGTTACATTAGCGGATGCATTAATTGATGTTAGAGCTTAAGTTAAAACTTCCTTAAGCGATTAATATAATTAATAATTATTTTAAGTATGAAAACATCCTTGACTACAAAATAAGAAAAAAGCAATTAAACGAAAGAAAATTAGATATCTGGAGCATAATTTCTCAAGTGGGCCCACTTAGGCGAATCGAGAAAAAAGTTCTTTATCCAGAGTTCTAAAGCGAAAAAGTTTCATTTGGTTGGGAGTACAAATACTTTCCTAAATTTTTCTAAAATAAAAGTCTTTTGTTTCCGCATTGTACATAAAGCTAAAAATCACAAAAGTGACAAAATTCTAAAAGCAAAAAACCTCAGCTTTCTTTAAAGATTAAACAATTTTTTTTAAATTGTCAAAATTGGAAAAAAGTCAATTTTAAATTTTGTCTTAAATAAAATAGAATCCGCAAAAAGTCAAAAAATTCCACCCCCCCTTCCCCTCGATCAATATTTGACCTAAATGCAAATTTTTTTTCTCTATAAATTATGATCCAATAGAATTACACTTTGCCCAAGTTTCAGTCCGATTAGAAAAATTTGTTTTTTAGGTGAGTACGCTTGATAAAGGGAATATCCTTATAAAATACGGCTTCAAATACGACATTTATGGTAGAAATAGAATTACTGACGGTATCTACTTCCCGTAAAAGTTTCTCAACATTTAAATGTACAGTTTAAAGGTTAATTTAAAAAAGTATGCTTTTATACCTTTATGTAACCAAATATATAAGATGAACTGAACTATCAAAATATGGTACAATTTTTCTTTATAATATAGATACCTACGAGACTTTAATGGGAAAACTTAAAAGAACAAAATATTATTACGTACAACATTGCCTTTTTTTAGTATTTTGAATAAATAGATATAATTTAAAAAATAAAACTCAATACAGATACAGATTTGATATACAGTACTCAATATAGATAAAGATACTCAATACAGTAATACAGATTTGTTTAATTTCGTTTTCCAGGAACTATTTTGAACGAAAAAGAATTCAGGTAAATAAGACATTTTTTCGAAATAATTGTTAAATAATAAAGTTATAATATGTATTTTAGTTCTTATTTCAAAAATATCAATGATAAATATCCAAATATATAGAAGCACAGTTTCCTATAGAAAAATAAATTTAAATTACATTTGTATTTTTAATATTCTTATAATAATAAAAAATTTGTTATAAAATATATTAAAAGCACTAAAACTGAATTTTTGTGTTTAATTTGGAAATTACAGTTTTTATTGTAAAGTTTCCGGTATAAAAAAACTTTTAAGAAAACGAGATTCGAGAATATATTTTAGTATGTTCTTTTATCTGCGTTTTACGCGCGCTCAGCGCGCGTACACAATTGCTAGTATTGAATAAAACTTCAACTGACGTAATTGAAGTTTTTTCTAACAGTATTCATTTATAAAAAAAACATGAAAATTAGGGCGAATAAGCATTTTCCAGGGTTGACCATTTTACCCCAGTTTTGAGAATTTTACTTTTATTTGCGCAGAGAGGCATAAATTTTAAAGTTGCAATGAGAAATCGAGTTCAGATGGCACTTTTGCAACTAAAGCAGGAAATTATATGATATTTAACACCCCTAGGGGAATTTAAAGGAAGAAGTTTACCGCACGGTGTACCGCAATTGGTATAGACTTCCGCGTATATGCTACATACATACATAACGATGTTGAACCGACGCCAATTTTAGCACTATTTTTTTATTTACCAAGTACTTTCTGAAGCGAGAAGTAGATTCGAGTGGTTGATCTTAACGCGAACTCGTCGATAATTCCAAAAGCAACTCCTCGAAAACCCTCGGTCGCGCTTTCCGTCGTATTTTAACTGCACTTAAGGGCATTCGGCGCAGCTGCGAATGCATCCGACAGTAACGCGTATACGTGGAAATTGGGGCTCAGTCCGGAAACTCGGTGAGCTTAAAGATTTATGGCGGAAACGGAAGTATTTCCCCAGGAAATATCGTCTGCACCGGGTGCATTCGTTTGAAAACATCGAATGCCTCCTATGGTAACTGCCGAAGATTTGTGAGCTTACTCCTTTCTCGGATACCTATACTTTATTCCCGACTCCCTCTTTTCTAGTATTTAAATATCCATGCGTTTTCCGCTCAGTACGGGTGTCACTACTTCAAGGATTACCGACGAAATAAGTGCCTGTGAATTGGAGCGAATTAAATTTTCATTTACTCCGTTTTTTTTCCTCACTGAAGAAATACGCTTTTCCATTAACGCGATGGGGCGTTCAATTTTCTTAAATACCGATCTGTGAAATGAGCTCGTTTAGCTAAAAGAATTAATATTTCAGCTGAGAGTTCGATATTGGGTCTAGTATTTTAAAGTTCAATTTTACGATCGTCTGTTTTATTAAATATTCTTTTATGTTCTTTCCAGAATGTCAATCAAAAGACTCTTTAGTTTTTTACAGCCTCCACTTCCGGCTTTTTCTCCAGTTTTATGAGCAGATTTTTATTATATCGTGGAGTTCAGACTCTTGATAAATGACGTGCCTAAAATTGTTCTTTTTTTACTCTGCCCTCGGTTTTCTAAAGATAAAAAGATTGATCTGGATGCTTTTTAGGTTGAGAAAAAATTGCATTAATTTGAGGTATCGTGATATGAAGGTACTATTTGCAACTAGTATCGAACAGATACAAGGACAATAAATGTCGGTTGTAAATAATGAATTTACGATAATCGAGTCCCAGGTCGGAGAACAACAATTCTGAATGTCGAATTTTCGATTCAGGTGACCCAAATGATGCCTTTAAACTTCGAAGGAACGATTCCATTAATTAGTTGTGAAATGAAACCGTGCGAACTCCTATTAATCAAACAGGGCTTGATTTACTTAAGCTATCTGATCTTGAATCGTTAACGAAAGTGCCGGGAAAATTGGTCTTGTCGTTACAGTAATTATAAGATTAATGAAAACAGTGAAACATCGAACAGGTGAAGTATGAAACGCGTTTAATAAGAAAGTAATTCAATTAACCAATATAATTATAAATTTACTGTTCAAAGTTCCAAATATTTAAAGAGGTTCCAGTGTAATTTAAATTCTCATTTGACAATTCGTTTTGATTAACTCCGAAATTTGAAGGATCCAATTATTTACCGACAACAATAAACGACTTTAATCATATTTCGTATATACCATAGAAAACTATGTAAATGTTGCTAAATAAATCAAAAATTCAAATTACAAATCTACTAGAATACAGAACGCAAATTCAAAGTGTACTTAATTACAAGATGCAAACACGAAACGTATTTACATAATTACACAATGCAAACTGTAAGCGTACTCAATTACAAAATGAAAATTTTCAATGTAATCTTTGACATCCGAAACGTTTTCTACGCAATTCTGGAATGTTAGATATTAATATCAACACCTTCATAAAAATATTTCACTCAGTCACTTGTTATTTGTCTCAAATGAATCTTTGCAGTTTAGGTGTCCTGCCCGATCGATGAGGTTTCTGAAGAAAATGAACAGGTATTTTTTTGTTTTAAAATTTGTTGATATTTGCTAATGCCGCCGAACTCCTGAGATTTCCCATTGAATTTACATGGGTAAAACTTCCCTTTTGGAGAATGCACAAGAAAACGCGAATTTGTGTAATAAAGTAGGGAGTTGCATACCACGGTTCTCTCCAAAATTTAAGAACGAATAAGACTCAGTCATCAATTTTGAAATTAAACCCCCCAATGTCCTTTTATAGGGCACCAAAACCCACCCCCATAAGTAACGAATGAGAGTTTTGCGACAAATTGACTTTTATCTCTCCTCTTTCACATTTTTCTTATAAATCATAATTAATTGACAAACTGAAATGGAATATGAAATTTTTAAACAATTTTGATTGTTTAAACAATTTTTATTTCTTTAAACAATTTTGTTTTTAAAGTCTGCTTGAAATTATGGTATATTCTGGAGGCTATGATATACATAAGAAATAATAAGCATTAATTTACCTATTTAAAGTTTTCTAAATTGTTTAAACATATTTACATTGTTGAAACGTATCTTTCATATAGAAAAATCTGGAACAAAATAGTTATTTTCAATTTTTTCAACTGATTTGATTATTATCAACCATCCTATAATGTTTCCAACCTATTGATCAAGTTGTTTTTCTGGAATTAAAAATTCTAAAAACAATTTCTAAACGACTTAATCAATGGTAATTGTTTAAACAATTAAGAAACCATTCACAAAATACTTGATACTTTTAGGATGGAAAGGGGGGCCTATTGTAGGAATAATAACAATGGAAAACCGTTTACACAAATCCTCATAGCAAATAGATATCCACGTGATATCCTGACGATATCTTGACGGGATGTCGGGATATCCTGAAATAGTCCCAAGGATATCCTGGAACGTTTCCAGGATATTCTGTGGATATCCCTTGCTATGAGGGAATAACTATTGTTTAAAGAATCAAAAATTGTTCAAAAATTTCATATTGCGTTTCATTATGACAGCTAACTATTATTTATGAAAAAAAATGGGAAAAGGGAGAATAAAAGTAAATTTTTCGCAAAACTTTCTTTCGTCACTTATGGGGGTGGTTTTTGGGGCTCTACAAAAGGACCTTAGAGGGGGGGGTCAATTTCAAAATTGATGATTGAGTCCTATTCCTTGTTGTATTTTGGAGCGAACCGTGGTACGCAACTCCCTACTTTATTATACAAATTTGCGTTTTACTGTGCATTCTCCAAAAGGGCAGTTTTCCCCATGTAAATTCAATGGGAAAATTCAGGAGGTCGGCGGCACAAGTAAATACCAACCGATTTCAAAAACAAAAATCTGCCCGGCCCTCTTCGGGGGCGCGGGCACATTCTCATCGCGCGCCACGCGCAAGGTCCTTATAGCGCACGAAGGTCGCTTCACTCGCTAGTTTGAGCGCGCTTCCGGGCTGGCGGAATATTCGTCGTTCTTTGCGCAGAGTCAAGTTTATTCCTCATGATTTACTTTCACTGACATAAGTAAATTTTTTAATTTTATGAATATCAACTTAACAGTGTGTCATATACATCCAATTTACGGACCGTTTTTTATTTATATATTTAAAAGGTTTATTAAGTACCCTTACCTTACCAACTTATCGTTGGTTTATTAAGTAAGTAAATACAAATATTACGCTGAAATTATGGTAAATAATAAATAATATACTGAGGCAACAATGCCTGTTGCACGTCATATTTTTATTTCGAAAAAAAAATTATTTTTGAAATTTTTTTCAAAATAAAAACTGAAACTCACCCGACATTGATTCTTCAATATATTCTTTATTATTTTCCGAAATTTCAGCAACTTACTTAAATTTCTCTCTTATTAAAATAAGTTTAAGGGGATTATGCTTGCAAATCAGTAACATTTTATTGATTCCTTAGAAATTAAATCATGTTTAATTTTTTCAAAGCGCTCAGGACTTTTAAAGAGATTGTTAACTTTGTTTCTGATTTCAAGTTCAGATGGCAACTAACTTACTTAAGGTTCTATCGACCTTAAGAAACACATTCTCATCACGATTCTAGCGCTTCGCGCTCGATCTTTTGCATGGATTTCTCAAATTGTCTAATCAATTATGTAATCACAGTAATTTATTTTTTGCCAAATATCTCAAAAAAGAAACAAAATTTTGCAGACGTTTTCCAGGCGAGCATTTGCTCAGGTACACACCCGTACAGAAATTT
>JBAGKK010367158.1:0-18797 GCA_037177015.1 Euceroptres primus
TATTTTCAGTGATAATTTTGGGTTGAACCAAAACCGTTGGTTATAACACGCTGCTTAATAAATTAAACATTTCTCCTTGTTTCTCTTATATTTACAGAAAAATCTGCTGTTCCTATTTCAACAGATGGTTTTTGTTAATTCAACAGATTTTTTTCTGAATTAAACATTGCCATAGCAATGATTAATCATTGCTATGGCCATGTCATTGACCATTGTTAAAGGTTTTTATTGACCGTTGCTATGTTGTTATTGACCCTTGTTGGAATTGTTATTATATAACATATTTCCAGCTAAATAGCTTTGATATCAAATGCCTAATAATTTGAAATCTGTTGAATCTTATCTCCGAAAGCTCAAGAATGTTAAATATTCCAATCTCTTGTTAGTCCTGAACCTGTTTCTGCATAACAAGGACACATTTGTGGTGCTCGAGGAAGGCAGAGCGCTTCTCTATTTAATCATGGACACATTACGCTAGATTAGATGCATCTCGAAAATTAATATGCACCAAGAGGGAGGTATGCCGTTGTAGCAAATGCTAACTGATACCCCTATCTTATGTAAACACTAAGAGAGAAGCTCCAAGAATCTCCGTCATATACCAGGACTAGAGACACAGACACACTTGCAATAGGCCCGGTAATGCAAGCTATTTGCTGGGAAATTTCGAAGTATGAGGAACGTCATTCCGTTTCTCGCCAACTGAAATGATTTCAGCTCCGAGTGAGAGAGAGAGAGAGAGAGAGAGAGAGAGAGAGACAGACAGATGGAGAGAGAGAGGGAAATCGACCTAGGAAGGCATTCTCCTCAGCAATAGCACAATCGTGGTCTCGGTAAATAGGATTAAGAAGAAATAAGGCGATCAACGAAAGCAAAGCATCCATGTTGCAGGCTTATGCAATTGCAAAATGTAGTGAGCGTGTAAAATACAATGCATGTTTAAATCTTCTTAGTATTATTCAAAATAATTAGCATCAAGAGCATTTATTATTTCAAGAGAAGAGTACTGTTCATTATTTGATGTAATTGAAATAATTCAATTTCACAGTAAATCGGGAGGTATTAAAATGATCCAAAAAATGGATCAATTTGATCTGCAACAGTTTTATTCAAAAACAAATAAATATTTTTCCCATGTATTTCCTATGTATTATATCAATTTTTATCGTTCTCGTCAACTGTTATTAAGTTATTCCAATTCAGATATAGATTCCTTGGTCTATAAATTATCCCTAAGGTTTGAGAAGAAAAACATGGATTAGCTTGTATAATTTCATTATTGATCTTCAAAGTTAGTAAAGATTTGGATATTTTTTCTGTTATCTGTTGTCTAATGTTATACTTTATTACTATCATCCAGATAAAATTACTTCTATTTTGCAATTCAGTGATTCAGTAAATTTTCAATCAGCACTTTGAATTTATTAAATACAATTTTATTGAATACAATCAGTTTTTCAATCTAAAAAAGCCAATCATTAAAATTCAGTCACTAAAATCAATCGAATCCTCTGCCGCTTTGAGAGAGTGAAATTTCAGATAAAATCCACTCTAGGATGTCCATTAAAAAACTTTTTTCAAATTTTTTTGTCCGCTCTCCGAGACCGGTTCCAATAAATAAATAAAAAATTGGTAACACACTGTAAGCAATATTAAATTTTCCATGTATTTCACATGGGGAAAAAACACTTTTTTCAAAATATTGGATCCGCCATGTTGAAATTTGGTGTGTTTACATCAAATTCGTAATCAGCGACTCCATAAACCTCCTCATAGTAATGTTTGTTGAGTTTTGTTGATTTTTTTAATGAAAAAACCTCCAGAGTGAAAAAATTCATTTTAAGGTACATTTTAAGTATCCACTACTTTGAAATTTTTGAACATTAACTTTTTGTTAAGTAGTGTCTTGTTGTATAAATCAAAAACTAAATAATTTTGGAGATTTTCAGATTTTTAGCTCAAAAACTGGGGAAGTTATGCATTTTTTTTAAAGTGTATTTTCGCATGTGAAATGCATGGGAAATTTCAATCGATTGTAGGCTAACCGATCGGGCTCAAATTTTGTACAAAATCCTTTTCAATGTATTAAAACCGATCTCGGGGGGGGGGGGGCAAAAAATTCAAAAAAAATTTTTTAACGGACACCCTAATCCACACTCGATACAAACAAAACGTGCATCATTTACCCAACGCAGCATATTGTCAAGCAATATTCAGGAAACCTATTCGATAAAGCGATGAAATTTGTTGAAATGGAAATAGAATGTGGACACAGTAAATAGAAACGTGGTATATATCGATCAGTGTCGAAGCCTTCAGTCGTCTCAGCTCAATTTCGGAAGCTTCACCAACAAAACGACGAATGTGTGAATTAATCTATAATGCAGTATACATGTGAGAAAAGCAGAGAGAAACAGAGGAAAGGAGAAAAAGAGAGATAAATTCCAGATACTAATTTACATGAAAGTAAAAACATATGGATGATTTTGCATGAGTGTATCAGTATCAAAAGTTCGATTTGTTTTGCATATCCGCCAGTCGTTTTTCATGTAACGATTGAGAGGTTTCGAATTTTCAATAAAGTTCACACATATCGACGCTCTCAAAAAAGCACATTCAGCTCGTTCCCTTTGCCATGAAAGCAGACTATTTTCCAATGAAACTTTTCACCGTGATACCTGATTTTATTTATCGATTCGATTGTATTCAAGTATATTTCAGCACGAAAAAAAGGAGTAAAATAACAAAAGTAATATGGTTCCCTTTTAGTTGAATGTATAAAGTTTGATTGGCGGTTTTGTGAGGAATTAGCGTTGTTCTTAGAGTACAGAATCCATTAAAGTTTCTTTCTGGTGAATTTATAGTTTTATCTAATAGGGATCAGAAAGAATTTTGCGGAAGGGAACGAATATTTCCTGGCAAAGCGATCTACGTAAATTTCCTCCTGGCAGAAATTGCTCGATATTTCTTTTCGACATAAAAGCAAGTTAGGATGACAGTAAATGTCTAAAAGCTTTTCCAAAGCGAGACTCGTTAAAGTTAACTTACCCTGAAATAATAGTCGAGGCTTTCATAAAGCATGATATTTTAAGAGTCTAAATTTAAAGTAAAATTAATTTGCAAATGCTTAAAACTGAAACTAGCATATCTAGAAATTGTGAATAAAAACTTTCAAAGAGACATTTAATATATAATAAAACAAGCCAAATAATATTAAACTTTCAAAAATAGTAGATTTTAAAAAAGGAACATCTTCAAATTAGAAAGCTTTTATAATATTAGAATAAACACTTTAAAAAATTGTTCAAAAGTACTTTAAACACTTTCAAGTTACACTTTAAAATTTTAACATTTTAAATTTTAAATTCTTTGAGATTCATTCACTCTTTTCTAACTAGAATGATTGAAAGTAAAACTAGAACATTGGCATCCTCATAAATTAAAGAAGGTGAAATTTCCCGAATACCAAATAAATGAGCTTTTCGACAAATCGAGAATGTGTTAATGTTACTGTCGTTTGTGAGAAAATGAGCGTCCAGGCGAATTGCAACGTGTAAGCGAAAAATAAAAAAAAGAGAGCATAACGAATGAAGAGAGAGATAGATTGAAAGCTGGACCACAAGAGAAGGTGGAGGAAGAGAGGGGGACGATTACACAGGTGGATGAAAGCAACGTACCCCGAAACTTTGGGTTAGTCACATATTTGCGGACGTACCAAGGACTAAAAGCTTTCCACTCGTGGCTCTATTTCGACCTCGTAAATCGGATTCTGTTACCTGCTGCGAAATAGGAGCTTTAAAAAATGGGACCGTCAAGACACGACAGAAAGACGAAGAATAAATCTGTGCAGATTGACTGGGACGGAAAGACCACATCGAACGGTCGCAAGTGCCTTTTATTTGCTTCTTTCCACAATTGCCTCTAGAAACTATTGCACTGGCCTACTTTCCACGATGCACTGTAAACTCTATCGGATTTTTTATTTCTTCCTATGTCAGTTTATTTTATCTCTTCCGCAAACCCCAGAAAATATTACTTCCCAACGAGTTAAAAAATAAAAATTTACAATCGGTGCAAAAAATAGTTAGCACTGCACTCAAACCATTTAATTCAATCCAGAGATCACAGCGGTACAGTTTTCCAATTTTAAGGAAAATAGGGGTCTTTTTCGAAAAAGGGGAAAATTTTCTTCTTTTAAAAATACAAAGGAAGCCAATAAAAGTTAATAAATACAACATTTTTTAAGAAAACTCAAATTTTATTAATAAATAAAATTATATTGACTGCAAATAACTAGCAATTAAATCATAAAAATATTATCAGAGGCTTTATAATATTCCCAAAAAATAATTTTAATGGCACGTTGAAGTTAACGAAAAAGAGAAATTCCGCCAGAAAATATTTCCAAACAAAAAATTTGTCAAAAATTTGTCAAAAATTAAGAAGGAATTGGACAGACAGTCGGAAAACAAGTTAGTCAAAGCATCTAATTTGTCAGTTGTTTTGGTTTTAAACATTTTTTTAATGTGAAATTTTTAAAAGTGAAAATGTGGAAAATTGTATTTCAAATCAAAAGAGCCATCAAAAGTTTTAATCGGATAAGAAATCTGTCTATTTATTCCGAATACAAAAAATCTATAATTCTTATCCGATTAAAACTTTTGATGGCTCATTTGATTTTAAATACAATTTTTAACATTTTCACTAATAAAAAACTGACAAAATGGACGCTTTGACTAACTTTTTTTCCGATTGTCTGTCAAATTCCCCCTTAACGATATATAAAAATTTAAGGCTGCTAAAATTGCTGAAAAGGTTTAGATTTCTGAATTATAAAATTATCAAATTTTTACAGGTTCAGTAAATCAAATTCCCGAAATAAGTCTACTGAAATTCTCCTGAATCTTAAAAAATCCTCAAAAGTCGTACATCACTGTCTATAATCTAATAAAATACTCCACAAACTAAATTTTCAGAACCTTTGGAATTCTGTAGAGTTTTTTAAAATTCTTCATGAAATATTCTGGACTTTTCAACAATATGTTAGAATTTTCCAGAATATGTATTTTAAATTTGCCATGTACTTACAGATTCATTAAATCTCCTAAAATCCCTCAAAATCCTCTAGAATCTTCAAGATTTTTTAGAGCACTTTAGAACCTTCCAGAAATTTCCCGATTCTTTCGGAATCTTCTAAAACCCTCCAGCATAGTCTAGAACTTTCTAAAATTTCCCAGGATTTTTTAAAACTCTTACAGAAATATCCAGACTTTTTCAAAGTTCTGAAATCCTCAAAAACACCCCAAAACCCATTATGATTTTTCAAAATCTGTTTTAGAATCTTTTAGAATTCTCAAAATCTTTTAAATTTTTCCCTAAACTTCTTATATCTTCCAGTCTCTTCGAGACTTTTTTTTTTAAGAGTTTCGAAAAGTTTAGAGAATTTTAGGACGATTTTGAAAAGAATCTAGAAGATTCTTGAGGATTATGAAGTCTTTTGCAAATTTTAGAGGTTTTTAAAAGATTCTGCAGAATGATTGAAGATTCTAGAAGATTTTGGAACAGTCTTGTATATTTTTTAAAATATTAAAAACTTTTGGGACATTCTTTAAGATTTTAGGAGAACCCAGAAAAAAGGATTCTAGAAAACCGAGAAGGTATTAAACGGTTATGGAAGAATTTAGAAGATTTGATTACGGAAAATTTTAGAAGACGCTGAAAGAGATTGGAAGATTTAGATTTAAAGTCAGTCTAAAATATTTTAGAAAATTTTTTAATATTTGCGAAATGTTTTGAAGTTTCTAGTAGATTCTAGAAGACTCTGAATCTCAAAGGTTTTAATATTTTGGCATACGTTTTTGAATTTCATAAGTTTGTATTAATTTATTTTAAATAATTTATAATTCTTAATTATAAATTTAATAAATAAATAAATTAATTTATAAATTTTTAATTCATAATTCTAGGAAAATTAATCGGAATTTTTAATTAAAAAAGGGGAAAAGGAGGTAAAATTCTCAAAAATAGGGATTTTAGGGGATCTTGAGAAAAATGGGAGGAAAATTAATAGGGGAAAGGTGGAAAATTGGGAAAAAGGGGAATAGGAGATTGACTGTGATCCCTGAATCTTAGGGACTACGAATTTTTAATTTTTTACTGTATAATCCCTTGCCAATGAAACAGTTCGATTAACTCTTGAAGATCTTCATTAAATTTTTATTCAATTAAATTTACGTCATAGCGGTTGAGAACAATCTTTTAGGTAGAGAAATGTTACTTTATTAGAATCGGTGTCGAATTACGAAATTAGTCTCCTTTATATAGCTCCTGGATAGTTGAATCAATGAAGTATGGTTGAAGGGCATTTGACCTTTCTCAAGGATCAAGTTTCAACAAGGGAAGTTGTTTGAATAATTTCTTGTCCTTGACCTACTCCATGAACTGAAACGGGTCAAAGGTCTTTTATAATTATTTTAGTGGTAATCAAAATCAAAATCGTGAAAATATTCTCCGAAGAACACTTCTTCAATTTATTTCTCACTACCATTTTTCAAGAGATTTACTTTTTGACTCTACATCGAACTTTCCGCATTACTTATCAAGTTTGTCCTCATCCTTTATTAAACCTTCATTAACATATTCTTATCCACCATAGTCCCAAGTTAACAGAAAATATCGAAAACCCTTCTCTCTAAATTCGAATCAGCGAAATACTTTTGGCTACTTCAATCGGTGAAAATTGACTGAAAAATCTGTGACTCTCACTTAAATTCCAAAGAATTTTCACTGATTTCCCAGTAGAAAAAGTAAATGAAACAGTGATGCTTACTGATAGATCAGTGAATAGTCACTGATTTCTCAGAGAATTTTCACTAATTAAGGTGGCCAGAAGTGTGTCACTGATTCTCAGTGAAATTTCACTGATTCAAATAAAGAGATTTCACTGATTCAAATAAAGAAATTTCACTCATTAAAAACGTGAATGAAAATAAATGAATTTTTTTGTTGGACACGAAACGAGAGGAAGTGAACGGTTTTAGATGACCAAGAGGGTCAGAGACAAAGGGAAAATGGTTGGGGGTGAGACAGGGGCAAAGTTCAACGGAAACCAAACTCAATTCGAGCGACCATTAAACCCCTTACACGAGTGGGTAGGTGCGAGAAAATGCAACTCCCTCCCGTTGTTTCTGAAGTTTCCAATGTGACCAGTTCGCCTAAAGAAGGAATAAAAGGGTGGTCTCCAATTCTTGCAGAGAAGTTACGGAATTCGAACCAAGTCTCTGGCCCTCGGGACAAATTGTCTTTTAAGACCACTGAGAGCTAACTTCACTCAAGATACTAGTCGACTTAATTTCTGGAACAAAACATAAAGTTAGCACTGTCTTAGTTGAACAAGTCGAATTCCCCAAGTAAACTCTCAGGAAAGTGTTAACTAAATTGAAATAAATTTTATTTCTTCCTATTCAACATTTACTTTTAAAAAAACATTGGTTAGAATAATCAGTCAAGTTTACTTAAGCAAAAAGAGTTGTTTTTGATTGTTGATAAACATGAACTTTTTCAGTAGTTGTTATTGACTTAACTACTTTTGTTTTTTTATAAAATAGTTTTTCGCATCCGAAACTCTAAAAAGTTTAATCACATAAACTTTCATTAGGTTGAGAGTTAAATTAGAGTTTGCTTGGAGTGAATATGCACTTAAGGACTTTGCTGGCTAATTACCAACTAAGAGATAACTGATTTTTGAATTATTGGAAATAATAATTGCGTTAAAACCTTGAAAGTTTGAATTAATTTCAAATACAATTCATGATGAATTCTCCATAAATTGAACAAACTGTAAATGCGAATTGCTCCATTTACCAAAGCTTATTACATTAAATCAAGAGTTTCACTTTCAGTAGAATTTTCCACTTTTCTCCAATACTTTCACGCGATAAAACTTTCGACGTGGAGATTCAGAAAAGATATTCATACCGCGGATAATCCAGCTAAAAAAATTCATAATCGGGCAAGGGAGGTTCACAGTCGAGCAGCAATTTTCTTTCTGCTATAACTTTTCAAGTTTTTTGCACCGGGACTCCTGCCCATCCGCCTTGAGCTTCTACCCTCCTGATTACCTTGTTTTTCCCCAGCGGGACTGAAAGAGCTGAAAAGAAGGAAAACTTGGCCGCACATTGGCCAGTAGCCCAGGAAAAATTATGTCTGACGTCGCCACCAGAAGGATGAGAAATGCCGTTTAGTCTTCTGCAAAAGGCGGCCTATTGTTCTCTCTCAAAACATCGAGTGCGTCCTCGTCGACGTTGTTTGTCGTCGTTAGTGCTATCATCTCTGTTCTCTCTTCAGCTGTCAGCCAGACGTTTTCTTTCCCCTGTTTTCGCATTTTCTGAGCCGACTTACGATAATTGGAGCCTCTTCCAAGTGTCCTGGTACACTGAATTCTCTGGAGATTTTTTCCTCGTCTTCGTGACGAAAACTATCTTTAGATTCTTTAGAAATGAATTGTTGGTCTACACCGTGTAAAATTTATTCAAAACTTTATTCTAGATATTTCATCTGAGAGATTTTTTTAGAAAGAAGACTTTCTTTATTCATCTCAATTATCTGCTTACTTATTACGAGCACCTAAGAGGGTAGTTACAAAATTTGCATGTTGGCCAATGAATAGAAAAAATGTCAAACAGTGAGTAGCAGGGTAGTCCAAAAAAAAATCATTTTTGAATTTCAATGTGCAAAATGGCCTAACGTATTCCTTTTTCAACTAACAAAATATTTTTAAAAAGAAAATTAAAATCCATTAATATTTAGAGGTTGCACAATGGAATATCTCAGGAACCTTTCACTATTATGTCCCTCAAAATATCTAGGTAGTTTTAATAAATATCAAATTAATTTTTGTTTCAAGGTATGTATTATAGTGTAAACTATACTTAGCAATAGTTTTAAATAGATTTATTATTTAGATTAAAAGTAACTGAAGTTTGAATGTTCGATTTTTAATTAAGTCAGCTTGTCCCGATCCACATTTTCATATGCTTTTTATGCTTAAACTCTATAACAAAATAAGATAAGGCTATAAAACAAAATATCTATTTCAAGTTCATTAAAGCAGAATCATGTTTATTAATGAGAATTTGCATTTTGTTCAATACGAACCAAGTCACAGGTTTCAAAAGTATGTCCCTCGAATTTTGACATTTTGGCCGTAACGCTTATATTTGCAGTCATTTTGTAAGTAAGCCAGCTCTCACGCGATAAAAATTTATTGAAACTCAAAATTTAAGTAATAATAGAGGGTCAGGGCGAATCTAAAACATTCTGCTAATTTTCTTATGAGAGGAATCATAATTTAAAAAGAAATTGTGTGCACACAAAATTAAAAAACGACCGTTACACTCATGATACTCTTTGAAATATAATTAAAAGTTTTGGAAAAGTTTATAAATACCTTCTCACGGTTGTTCTTCAGCTTTCCGTGATTGTGCTCAAGGAACAAATACTTAATTGCTAACTTATAGCAGAAAATTATAAATTTTATTTTATTACTTATTACATAAAATTAAATTATAAGTAAAGGTTAAATTAAAAAATTAAAATTTGTTCAACGTGAAATTGCTGATTTACGTCTCGAGTGACGTCAAACAAGGAAACCGTCATATTTTTGGTTACTTCGAAGATAATTTTTAGCGTCTTTTATTATATTTTTAACTAAATTTTAATTCTACAACTTTCTGAGATATGCTCACAAGCCAAACTTGCGTTTTTAAATAGAACTTAATTTTTAAATAATATCGTTCAAACTTTTAAAAACTTGTGTATTTTGGTGGTTTTGTATACCTACCAATTTTAGTGGAGATATCTCATAAATTAGCTGAAATATTGCATTTTTAAAGATAAAAATTATTTTTGTTACAGATTATAATTCTCGGTAGATCGGCATATCACCGACCTCTGGTTGAATTTTTTGCCAAGATAGATGCATATTTGAATTTTTTTAGCATTTTGGGTACTTGGCGGCAATTTGCTATCGTGAATCTTGATTTTGAGTATATTTATGTAGAAGTCAACCCCTATTCATTTCTGTGAGCTGTGTGTGAATTTAGATGCTACGAAGCATCGACTAAAGTTTCGAGCTTGAGTTGAATGACTCTTCAGTGACACTTTGGTCGAAAAGAGACTGGAGAAAGTTGTGCATAGTGGAACTGTGAAATCTGGGTCGACTTGCTGTGAAAATCACCTGGGACGATATATATATATATATATATATATATATATACATATGTGTAGTCAGCATCTTGTAGCATATTAAAACTCCATCTAGTCGACAAGCGTCAACTAATTAGTGTACACCAAAAAGACGGTACTCAGATACTCCTTCCTTTCAAGCATGAAAAAGGAATATCATCCACATCAAAAGACCTCTTGAGATTACTTCTTTCCACTATTCCCTGAATATTTAATGACAGATTTTTCGTGTCATGAGGTCACAAGAAGGAAAGTGGTTTTCTCATTCATCACATTTGTTATTATCTACAGGAAAACAGAAAGATAATTAAAATTTACATTATCGTTTTGTATTTTTATTTTAATTACTATTTTAGTAAGTTCAAATAAAATAATGTAATAATATATTTAACAGTTAGATCAGAATAATGGAAAAGTAGATTTAAAAATCTGACCCAGATTGCATAAATTGCGCCAATTTAATAATACAGTTTTTTTTATTAATAACACTGTCATTTCTTTGGAAAAAGACTTTTATTAAAAGTTTTGCAATTAATCACACTTTATATTTAAAGAGTTAAACTTGGGGTTGCGAGCTGAAAATGAGATGAAACTTAAAACTGAAACTTTAAATGTCATTTGAGTTTCAAGATCCTACTTATTTTTTATTTATATTTATATTTAACATAAATTTCATGACTCAGTTTTGTATCTAATTAATGTATCTTGAAAATATTTAATACAATAAATATAATAAGAATAAATATAACTCCACAAAAATTCCATCAGTTATTTGAATTACTGTTAAAAATCCATGAATATGTCGAATTTTCTATTTACCTTTTCGTTTGTTATTTTCATGGTAGAATTTTACTTTTCCACATTTCATTGTTCCATGGAATTATTCGATTTCAATATTTTTTCACTAAATCCTGTGTGGATATATTTGTACTTGTTTGGCAGCGCTAAATGAAAGCCTGACCCAGTGATACGAAGCTTTGAGCCTTTTCAGCAAAGAACTAACGACCAATTCCGGTTACGCCAAACTAGTTTTGAACCAGTTTTGAACCAACAGCGCTGACACGGTTTCTGTCGCTTTTCGCCGTGAGCTTAATGACTTTTTTCCTTCTCACTTCACTGTCGAAATTTACAAATTGACATCTCCGCTCGTTTCGCCTATTCGTGAATGCAAATTTGCTTTGTGTGATTAACGAATGGAATGAACTATCCGAAAAGTAAACCGACGATTTGTCTTCGTTTCGTGCCTCGATTCTAATAAATCCGATCGTCCATTTAGAAATGGAGTTTCCATCACCAACCAACTAGGCTAATTGTCTATTTCGTTAAAAACAGCCGAAAAAATTGCTATTGAGAGTCTAGGAAGCTGTTAAATTAAATTGCTGGTATCAATAAAATACTTAAATTCGGAAAAAGTTGTGTTAACTATTATTTATAATTGGATTTGAAAGAAAAAGTGAGACTTCATTATTATTAATTGTCAATTTTGGGTCTAGCTGACTATGACTAACTTAGATTGCATCTTCATCAAACACGTTTGTTGAAGATCTCCTGTTTGAAATTAATTTCCCCAGCATCTGGTACAGCCGCAAAAATATGCACACATATAATCTTGAAAGGAAGTAATTTAGTAGACAATTAATTAAGACACACAGCAGGGAACAAGGTAAACTGCAGCACTTCATCTGTTAAATTTTTTTTATATACATATATGTAGATTGAACAATGCAATTCTTGAGGACAGTAAAAATGAAAATAAATATTGTGGAAACTTTACCAAAAAGAGAATTTTAAATTGAAAAAAAACGACATTTAAATCGAATGAATTTAAATTAATTTCGTTTGACTGGTAACGCGATACGAAGTACTCACACTTTGGCTCATAGATTTGCATGAGTGCATGAAAAATCAATGGACCAGAACAATATCGTAAAACTGTCCCGGAGTTAAATGGACCGCAGAGGTTTTCACTTTCAGTAGCAGTGATCTCTACATTATGCGTCTTCGCTGTTTCCGGGCCAATGAGAATCGTCATCAATTTGCAATTCGGTCTGCAAGGACACTCGCCTGCATCTTGATCTAAAATCCTTTCTTGGTCTTAAATCCTCGATTATCTCAAGCATAAAGAATGACAAATAGCAAAATTTTTAATAGAATTTAATTAACGTAAATAATTTCAAAAATAAATATAACCAGTGAAACTAATTCCATGAATGAATTTCGATACTTATGACAAATTGAATTATTTGGTAAGACTGACCATATTTTTTATTAACAATGAGTATTTAATTATCATTATTAAATTATTTATTTAATTGCTTTTATCTTTAATGACAATTGTTTCAAAACAGTACACCAGGTTAAACTCTGGTGTACATGTCTGACTAAAATCGTCTATTTCTACTGAAATATTCATACTCTGTAGAGAGGCTACTTCACTTAAAATAAATATTGACTGACCAGACTTCAGAACATATTTTTCACAGATAAGTCATTATCAGATCAATCGAATAATACAATACATATATTTGAAGATGGTGATATAGAGTAATTTTGTGTAGATTACAGGTCATATTATTTTATTAGATACAGCTGCGAGGTCACACAGCACCTTTCTGAAAATACAATATATTGTATGAATGATTTTCTGCAATGTTATCCACATATAAATAAAAATAAAAATATTCCATACGAAATTTATCCCCACAAAACCATTACTAAATACATAAATATTTAATTACATTCAGAATTTAAAAGTAATTAAGCTGAATAAATTATTTTTCTTATCTAAATTAAGAGACTGTTCACTATTTTAATTTAAAAATTGGCTAAAACTAAGTCAGTGATGCATGTCTGACTAAAATTGACTACTTCTACGGACGTATTTAAATCCAAGAGAGATGTAAATCCACACTGAGAAAAATAAATAGTGAAAAGGAGAAGAAGAGTTAATATCTGGATATTGAACTATGGGACAGCTATCTAAGATATTAGGGTGTAATATTTAGATATTATAATATAATATCTCATAGATTATATCATAATATCTAGATATTACACCATAATATCTTAGATAGCTGTTCGATAGTTTAATATCCCCTCCTTTTCGCTATCTACTTTTCTCAGTGCAAGAGCTTTTTTACTTGCAATACAAAATGGAATAGTTTCTAAATTCTGTTTCCTAATGGCACCTAAAAAATCAAAAGAATTTTTTCTGGGACTCCCTATTGGTCAATCATTATACCACTGAACTAAAATTGAAAGTATAAACTGAAAAATTAAATTATGAATTGTTTCTCTACTGAAATATATTCAGCAAAGACAAAAGCAGTTTTTTTATAACTTCCAAGTTTTCAAATAGAAGACTAAATATAAAATCAAAATAAATTATTAAGAAGAAAGATTCTCATTTCCTCAATTTTCACGAGTGGTTGAACTGCAACTAACAACCTCCTGTGGTTACAGCACTGACTCCAAGAACGCGTGTATGTGTGTGTATGTGTATCCACTTGGCTGTAAACGGATTTCACGATCCTTGCGGCATTTCCTTCGAATAGAGATCTGCTCCTTCCTCTTTGGCGATCGATCCATTTTGGTCTTAACTTACATTTCTTGTCTCTGTTTCTCTCTCTTTCTTTTTCTCTCTCTCTCTCTCTCTCTCTCTCTCTCTCTCTCTCGTGTATACTAACAAAGCCTGTGACATCCTTTATCTATATGTTGTCCCTCCTCTTGTCTTCCAGGGAACACGAAGTCTCGAGTAATGGTCGGGAAAGGGACTAAGGCGGACCTTCCGCTCGATTTCAAATTAATTCCACTTTGTACGAAGGACCTCCCATCCAGTCCCTGCTGAGGACTTCACATGGATTAGAGCCTTCACGTCCCACTTTATTGTGACATTAAACGCGAAATAGTTTCATATACTCCAATATCAGGTTTATTCCTTTAAAATACGCTATATTAAATTCAGAAATTATGTCCTTTTTGTTAACCACATTAATTCTATTTGAAGATTGAACCGTAAAATGATTTAAATTCATTCTATTATATGTATTTAATTTAAATACTTAATAAATTGTAATCGAATAATCTTCATATTTTATTAATATTTATTCTCTATACTTTCCTCTTTATGCTTTAATTGTATTGTGAGCACAAAAATAAGGGTCTCTAGAAAACATATTTAATTATACTTTTAATAATTACTATCTTATTATTGATTGTATTATTTAAAAGAGGAAAGATTATTTTTCATGAAAAAACATTTCAATATACAAAAATTATTTAACTAAAAAAAATTTTTTTACAGAAATTTTGTTCTTGCTTCTTCCAAAATTGTTAAAAATAAGTTGATATTGATGAATAATAGCTTATTTTCTCGAGAAAAAGATTCTCTATAACTGGACATCCAATTTTTAAAAATAAAATTTTAATTTACTGAAATCATTAGGAAATCATGTTCCTGAGAAGATAAGCTATTATTCATTAAAATTGTATTATTTTTAAAATTTTGGTAAGAGCCATAAGAAAATAAAACGTTCGGTCGAAAATAAAACCTTTTAAATAAATAATTTTGGTAAAATATCAATTTTTAATGAAAAGTAACCTTTTCTCTTTTAAGCAATACCATCAATAATAATATTACAGTTCTTAAAAGTATAATTAATTCTGTTTTCCCGAGACCTGTTTTTTGTGCCCATAGTACAGATTTTCCAGGTCTTGTAACAACCCTCCTTAATAATTTCACATTTTTTCATTATCTCTTCGCACCAATAGGAAAAATTTCAATTATAAACAACGTGATTAAAAATTCAAATAAGCTTATGCCCCCTAGCCAGAAATGCGAGAGTCGATATTTTTAATTACGAAAGGAAAAAATATTTCCTCAATATAGTGGGTCAGGACGGTTTCGAGTCTCAGTTCGTGATGAGTCGAAATTCAAATTCAAGTTCGTCATGAACATCTTCATAACTACGTAGAGACAGAAATTTAGGTGGACGATGCCTTGTTGAAGGGTTCGGAGTTTCCTTTGATCCTTGCTCGTCCTTTGATCCTCGCTTTACATTTTAATAACTTATCGTCGCGCACGAAACCAGACGTTAACGCTCATCTTCGCACATACCAGTGCAGTTTATAAACTGTACTTCAATGTACGTATATGAATATCGAAATGTGCAAATAAAGCTACTTTCATTTCCACCATAAATAAATTTAAATCTGCCTTAGCAATTTAAATATAACCAAAATTTTAATACTTTTAAATTTAAATATTTAAAATTTACTGAGTCTTTCCAAATTAAAAAAGTCACAATTGGTATTTTATTTTGCTTTTCAGACAATTACGCTAGCTTTCGAACCAGAAGCATAAAAATTGGAGTGCTTTTAGGTTATTAATAGAATTAGGTTTGAAAAATTTTTTTAATTATAAGGCAAAAGTAGTCCCCTTTAAAGAAATTAATATTCATTTGGTTAATTAAATCAAATATAATTTTGAATTCTTTTTTATTTTTCTCTCAACGGCCAAAGGGATTTGAAAGGTCTCTCAGAATAATAATTGCCGACTGTTCCCAGTCCGCTCGACCAGGAAGAGCTTTAATTAGCGCAAGTGAGTTCTCATTTGTGTGGCAATTGCCATCTCGCTTCGAAGGATTTTTTTCAACGACAAAGGTCCATCCAGAGAATCAAATGAGACATTACGATTTTTTTTCATCTTTGCAATTATTAAGAAGACAAATGCTGTATTTTTTAGGGGAAAAAGTGTGAGTTTCGAGGGCTTATAAAAGGTGAATGTAATTGTGTGCCGGATGGTCTGTGTGCCTAAATGGGGCGGGCTGCAGCGTCGGTTTCGTAATTACTTTATTTCCATATTCCAACGCGAAAAAGGCGCGCTTGAAAAGGCTCTCGGTGGTGCTACCTTGGCACTACTGAGCCCCATTTGTGGAGATGATGGCAGAAGGAGGGATTCAAAGAGAAAAGGGTAGAGAAAGCAAAGCCATGCGAGAAAAGAGGAGAGCAGTTATAAAAGAGTAAGCAGGATGGAAGAAAGGAACGAAAAAAATAATTACATATCGCAAACAAGCTCGACTTTGAGTATTTTTCTGAAAGAAAGAAAAATAGCGAAATTACACTCGTTCAAACGAACGAAATGAACTTGCTCGTTTGCGAGAGTATGATCGGAATTACCAGTCCAATTTTAAGGAGATGAATTACGTTATTTTTTAATGATACGCATTTTGATGTTACAAAGTTTTCGATTTTTATTTCATTCCCTGGAGTGCATGTTCTCTAAATTGGAAAAAAGATTATACCTTAACTTTAAAAAAACTGTACAAAAATTTTAACTGAAATTTGTTTGCATCTGATCTGAATTTCTGTAACATCTCATGAACATTTTAACACCAAAAATAAAATAATCGATAGTTATTTTTTTATCTGCTTATACAAATATTTTTTAAGAGATTACTTATGAATTGTTTAATAATTTAAATTGTTCAAGATATAACTTTTAAAATTCATTTTTTTAGATTTTAATCTGAAAAGTGATCTAGTCTATGCCCTTGACTCAGCTGGGACTTTTGGGTATGGCATATGCCTGGTAGTAATGCATCATAGAAGATCAAAATAGGTCGAGTGCAAGCTTTCATGAGCATTAATACACAGAAAGAACAGAGCTTTGCGACGTTTCAGTCCAGTACTGACCTTGTTTGTTCTTTTTTGATCTGGCTTTAATGTTTAGAAAAAAAGAATAAGTAAGAAAAATACCAAACTGTTAAATCGATAGAGCTCAGAAACTTCTGAGCTTTCAGTCAAGATGAAAATAAACGATTTTACGACTTGGAAACGTTTTATGGATTGCAAGTCCTAAAACCTTTCTTTTAATTAAACTAATTGAACTGTTAAATAATTCAATTAAAATCACTGACTAATGAAATGAAAATAATTTAATAAAGTGATAATTAAGAATTGGGCATTTCCATGAAAAAGCGGACAAAAGGTGCGTGCGTCACGTCACATTAATTAATATATAAAAACTCATTATTCGTTAAAACTAAAAAAAGTTGAGGATTAGGAAGCTTATGGTAACTATTAATAAGTATAATATGAAAAATTCAATTTCCAACTATAATGCGCTTTTTTTACATTCATTAAAAAATCGTGACGCACGAGCACTTTCATGGAAATGCCCAATTGTATTCGTGTCAACTTTTTAACTAAATAGTTTTGATCTTTTATGTAATTTTTCATAAAAGTTTTGCACTGAAAATTTTGAGCCACATTCATACGATACTGGACTCAATCACTTTTATTTTTGCTCAAAAAAGTTGTGAAATGATCATACATCATCTAGCGGAATTTCATTAAACTTTCATGACCTTTCTCCCCATATTCGATCGATGATAAATAGTCTGGCAAAAAGTTTGTTGGGAATTTGTAAAGCTGCAAGCATCTTTTATTAATGCAGAAATCAGAGGGAAACATTTTTCATAAATCATACCGGCACCAGAAAGCGTTATCAGAATGTAATTAACATTAACTTTTAACTCCTATCAATTTTTCTCTAATTGGTAGAGACAAGAGTAACTTTTAACTTTTTACCAAAAGTGCTTTATCGTTTTACTGATTTTTCACTACAACCTGAGAAAGTGTGCTTTAATACTTTAATAAAAACCATTTAAGTAAAGATAAGCATATCTTTATTTTGAAATAAAATTGTTCGCTGCACAGGTGATTGGTATAAAATACAAATTTTCGACCGATTGAGTATACAAATCACAATCCCGTCAATTTTTTTCAATGTGTATTCAATTTCCAACTGAATAAACTGGAAATTCCAGAGTTTTATGAGAATTCTGAAGCTGAATGTAAATCAAAGCAAAAAAGTGTGATGTTTCCCTTTGTTAAATATTCTATTTTCATTATGTACGTAACTTTCATTACTACAAGAAGATTTATTATCTCCTGCTTTTTTAAAGCGGGTGGACCCATCGGCAACCTCAAATTAAATAACAATTTATAAAAGAGAAATAAATAAAACCTGAATTAATTGGAACAAAAAGAAGAACATAAGTTTAGCTTAGAAAAAAAAGTTTTTGACATAATTATTTATTTAACCTTTGTTATTCAACATTTATTGTTTTTTTCTTCAACCTTATTTAAAAATCGTAATTTTAAACCAATTTTAATGATCAATAGTTCATGTTCTTCCTAAGTTTTCATTAAGATTAAGTAATTTAGGAATTTATATAAGTACTCTCTAAATTTGAATCAGTCAAAACTTTCATTGATTTCATTCAGTGACCCATTTCTAGCTAACTCATCAGTGAATTTTGACTGTATTTCAGTCAATTTCACTGAAACAAATATAATAAGTAGCTTAAAAATTGTAAAAAGTAATAAAATAGTATATTATGCACCTAGGGGGAGAAGAGGGACTTTTTTGACGAGTGTCTCCGTCTCGCGCTACGCGCTCGCCTACGACTCGTACTGAAAACGTACACGAGTCAAAAAAGTCCCTCTCCCCCTTGGCGCATACGATATTTTTTATAACAAATGCATGA
>JBAGKK010367269.1:0-18794 GCA_037177015.1 Euceroptres primus
TCAGGAGGGTGTATATATATTTTCAGGTTCTTATCGTAATCAGTATTTTCAAGAGCCTTCGCAAACCAATTTTCATCGAATTTGGATGAAAATTCAGGTTTACAACTGAATAAGGGGTGCAAACCACCCCCGGAATCAAACCCTAAGGCCTGAATTTTTTGGCCCCTTTCTTAAATCGTTCGTATGGTCTTCACCATGGGCTTTTCCTTTTTCACGAATAGCCATATTTTTTTGTGTACCGCTGCGACTATATTCGCGATATAACTACAAAAATTACCTCGAAAACAGGGTGCTTTTTGGAGTTATAGTTAATAGATTTCAAAGCGGGTGAATTAATGCTTATACTTTCTGCAAACTAGAAACACGTAGGTAGCTTATGCCGAAGAGAAAACAAAGCTATCTCAATTTTTGACGGAGTTATGGATTTTTGAACATGTTTTTGGGACATATATGTCCCAGTGGCCGTTAAAGGGTTAATTCGGATTTATTTATTCTTTTAAATTCTTCACCAAGATATAGCCCTATTGAGCGCTGCATTTGTATATACAAACACAATTAGTTTTTAACTCATAAAACTATTCAAATTCTTTTCAATTTTTCAGATATGGCATCTCTACTGACATTTAAATACACATGAAGTTATCAAATAGTAAAAGAAAATGTAATTTTTTAACTAAATATATACTTACAAAGAATAAGCAAAAAATAATTCAAAAATTTGTAGGAAAAATAATTCGAACATTCACTTGAAGTATAATGATAACTGAATTATAAAGTCAAATTTTCTACAAGTTTAATAAAAAATAGAATTCATGTAATTTGTCAAAGCCATAAATCGTTAGATATATAATTTATAACATTTTCTGTAAAAAATGAACCATATCAGGTAAGTTTTAATTTAAAAAATTAAACACTGTGATTTTTAATAACGCTTCTACAGTGTCAAAAAATGGTTATGTTTTAGTAATTTTTAAAATACAATTTTCGCCCATTATTTCATATTAAAGTTACTTTTGCTCATGTTATATAAAAGTTTAAAGATTGTTGAATACATCTGATTTTGTTCTATTCAATTTTAAATTGTAGTATTTGAGTTTTTCTCTATTCTATAAAGCGCATAAATGTGACATTTCTCTGCACCTTTGCATTTTAAAAATCAAATTTCTCAATAAAAATAAAGTAATTTGATAAATTACACGTAAAAAATAACTGTTCCAAAAAATGGAAAAAGTTTGCGAAATTTTAACAAAATAGTATGTCACTTTTGGATAGGCCAAAATTTTTAGAAGATTTCGTATAAATTTATCGAAAAGTGGATCAGACTTACGAATATTTCAAAAAAAATTTACGAATTATTGACATTCATTATGAGAACAGCAATTTTCCAATTTTTATTCCACAGTTTGTCACAATGTCTAAGAAAACTATCAATTTCTTAAAAACAGAATGATCCGTTTTTTGGAATACTTGGAATTGAAAATTCCTCAAACACAGAAACGAAAAAGTGAACTGCTAGTCAACGAAAGAGTCTCAAAAAATTTTACAATTTTTTACAAAGTGCTTTATACTGACAGGGTTTAGTTCTCTTTCGCGAATTTTTCGGTTGTGTTAGTGACAGAATGGTGTCCCGATGGTCTTTAGCAGCATTAGTGTGAATCCACGCGACTGACGAATATGTGGCAATTTGCAGAAAAAATGTTTGCCACACAATTGCTATTAAACAGCAATTGATGTTAAATTATAGATGTTTAGTTCAAGACGGAATTTCGCTTTCCTTCACAAGCGGTCCGATAAAGTTCGTAAATTTCAGTACCTTGGATGATGTGAATTACGTTCACTTGATACCATACTCTGCAGTAAATAAGGTTCAATCGATGAGTTGGTTACAACGCTTAGGTCACAAAATCAAATGCAATAGCATTATAACTATCTTCTCGGAAGAAGGTCCACGATTCCATCTAATAAAATTTTGCTATAGTTTCTGATGACAAGGTTCACTTTGTCACGAAATTATTACACGATTGTTTTTTCAAGGAACATTTGCAGGCTTACAAAATTTTTGATGAGGCTTGCTATTCGTACGTTCTTCTTGATCTCAATAACATTACTTATAACACAAACATTAGTGTTAAAAATAAATTAGCCGACGGTTACGATTACATCGCTAAACATTGGATGTGAAATTTTTCGGTAAAGATTTAGTTATGCTTATAGATATGATTATAGATATAGAAAATAAAATATGTTCAACTTAATCATGGAAATGTGTTACTTTTTTCGGGAATCCCGCCTTTTTTATGTAAAAAGATATATAATAATTGATATTTTCATGAAAATTTAAAATAATTCAAGAAATAGTTTAAAAGAATATTAATTTTGGAAATTAATGGTATAAATTTATTTGAATTTATTTTTTGAAGCTACAAAATGTTTATTTAATTTTAATTTACAAAATTAATATTTTTTAAGTTACATATCTTTTGTTTAATTTATTCATTATTATTATATTAATATATTTAATTTCTTGTTTATTATTTAGTTTATTATTTTCTCATTTATTAATAACATAATATTTTTAGAAATTATAATATTAAGATTAATATCAATAATTTATATATTATTATTGAATATTGAACATATATTATAATTTTTTTATAAATTATTGTTTGTGAGGAAGTATTAGGTTTGAAATTATTAGTATTATATATTCTTTTTAAAGGCATAAATGAATGAAAAATAATTAATTTAATTTTATGATAATTATTCATTTAATATTAATATTAAGATTATTTTTTATGAATTATAATTTATTAATTTTAGTTTTCAAAATTTATTTTTTATTATACTTTTAATTGTTTTATTATATAATAATTTTTACATTCTCATCATATGAGAAGGTATTGGTTTTGTGCGAAAATCGACTTTTGCGGATTTTATGAAATCTCCACGTTTCGATACCCCCTGAGTGAGAAAAAGTGGTTTTACGTCGGTGTCCGTCTGTCTGCCTTTGTAAACACGATAACTTTCGAAAAAATTATCGAATTTAATTGCGCTTCGGCACACTTGTTAAAGGCACAAAAAGAAAGGACGAGTTCGTTAGCCAGCCATTCTTGATAAAAATTGTACGATTGGGCACATTTTCAAAAATTTTGAGACCACTTTTTTTCAAGATTTGAAAATTCTATTGACAGTTATTCGTAGTACTCAGGAAGCACAAAAGTTTATCCTAATCACTTTTTCCGAAAAAATGTTAATTTTCAGACATATACCATTTATAAGATTCAAAAAAAGAAACGAAAATTGAAATTTTAAGCCAAACAACGCACTATATAAAAAAAATCTGAGAGAGAAAAACGTTGACTTTCTAAAGGCCTAGAAGATCGTCATGCAATTTTTTTCAATTATTACGAAAAATAAAAAATTCAAATTTTGAGCATTTTCTAAATTTTGGAAACCATTTATTTTCTCAATTTCAAACTTCTATAGTGGCTTTTTGAACTACTCGAAAATCTGCACAATTTATCCTTATGACATTTTTCTGCCAAAAGAAGTTTCACAGAGATATAAAATTTTTAAAATTTCTCAAAAAAATAAAATATAAAAATTTCAAAGGAAATAACGCAGGATATGGAAAAGTCGAGAGAACGAAATTTTTCCTTTCAGAGTGGTCTTCAAGACAGATCTTAACAATTTTGAATATGTTGAAGAAAAAATGAAGACTCAAATTTTAAGAAAAATGACGCGATACAAAAAAAAGTCGAGAGAACAAAATTATTGCTTTAAGAAGAACCTACAGAACTTCTGCTAACTATTTTTTATAGGACTCATCGTTTTGCCTTTAGTAATCGAAAACTTGCATTGTGAAAGTTTGGAAAATCACAAAAGAACTCCAATGAATTTTTTTATTTTTTTTAACATTATTTTTATATTATTTTTAGATTATTGTTCTTTTTGTTTAATTTTATTACCAATTTGAATAATAATATTAATATTGATATCTTTAATTAAATTATATATTATTATTATTATATATTATTTTCTTGAAAATTTATAATAATATTAATATTTTCAATATAATTTTATTAAATAATATAAATTTAAGTAATAATTTATATATATATAACATATATTATATATATATAATTTATTACATATATTTCATATCTATTAAGGTGTGTCACGTCCCATGACGTTATTTAATAAATATAGTAAATATGATTATTAAGAATATCGAAATCCAGCTTATTGTAAACTTATTGTTTATATACGAATTACATGTGGAAAGCCTTATTATCAAATTATGTAATCGAAGGAAATATGGGAATGTCGTGTACTGATTTTCTCTCGGATCTATAGCTAGCTTATTACGAGCATGTTTTGGAATCCTCGAAGTACAAGAGATCGAACACAAACACAGGAGAGAGACGAAAGGGTCTTTTCACTTTACCCACACTTTGAATCTTCCGAAAACGATCTTAGTGTGCCTTTTTCTAAATGGATCACCAGGCCTTTGAACTCAAGAAACCTACCAAAACATAGGGGAGAGACGGAACGAGAGCCCGGTCGAGATCGACCGGGCTCCATACAGACACCATACACGACCATACAGACACCAAAGAGTCTGAATGAGTGACTAACTGTATTCACACTCACACTTTAACATTCAGAAGGAGGACCTGAGGTGCAGGAAAGAGTCTGTATGACTCACGTTCTGAAGGAAGACCTGAGGTACACCAAAGAGTCTGTATGAGTGTCTAACTGTATTCACACTCACACTTTGACATTCCGAAGGAAGACCTGAGGTACAACAAAGAGTCTGTATGAGTGTCTAACTGTATTCACACTCACACTTTAACATTCCGAAGGAAGACCTGAAGTCCAGGCAGGAGACAAAAGGATTATCGCACTCTATCCAACTAATGTAGCTAATGGGTATAAAAACCCCAAGAAACAATGGGAAGCATGATCAGTTTTTCTTCAACCTACGTGCGTGCAAGTTCCAGTTCTCTTCAAATTACGCGCAGTAAAAGTGCTCGAAACCAGCCACTCTGCCCAAACTGCAGATCAGTTTTTTCGTCAAGTCTTGTGCGTGAACAGTGTTTAACCTTTTTCAGATGAGTTACCCTGCTATCTATTTTAACCGGGAGAAAGTGACGAAGTTATTCCCAAACTTCGAAAACGAAAGTGAAAAAACATTAAACCAAAAGGATCGCTAAGTGGTCCCTTAAGGTAAAAATCTACAATAAAAGCGGCTCTTACGACCGAGCGTCAGCAGAAGCTATTAGTCTCCACATCTCCATCTCAACAGCCAGAATTCACCAAATTTGCAACCCTAAAAAGAAACAACCCAGCAGTTGCGTTATCTTTGTTGTAAGTACCTATAAATAAAGATAACCGAGTCTATCGCAAACCTTTTCCCAAATCTATGTTTTCCCAAATAAGTTTGTAAACCACCGTTGCATTTTTAATAAATTCCATTTTTATCACATCTAGCGTATTCTCATTGACCTCTTCATCCCCGTTTGAGGTCTCTAACGAGAACTCAAACAAAACGAGGTTTTAGGAAATAAAGGGGTATGTTTTGTTGTTTGTGGCATAACAGGTGGTCCAAAATAACGCATTTTCGAATTTTGAACATCCAATACTAAAAACTGAATCTTCATAGTGGAAAAACTCTTGTGTATTTTTTCCATATTTTTAAAATAATAATTGAGCGAGCGCATGACGTTCAAAATTTTGGCTGATTTTAGAGAAGAATTAAGATGAAAGAGTTCAGAGTTCAGAGTTCAGAGTTTCAGTTTCAGTTTCAGTTTTTTTTTTTCAGAGTTCATAAACTCGTCAACTGTCAATGGGCAAGCTGACTCTGCATTTACACCTTTGTTACTCTCAAGGAATTATTGGTTAGTGGGCGGAGCGGTAAACCACTGACTTTGGACTCAGGTAGTGAGACCCAGACTTCCACCTGTGTATATTTTTCACCTGTGCTACGTTTACTCCTTGGATTTCTTAGGAATTTAGATTTTATTGAGAATGTTTTCAATATTTAAATTTCTGAAGAAATAAGTAATAAATTTATAAGAATAATGGAATAAATTGTATCAATGATAATAGTTTATAATTTTTTATATTTCACTAGTTATAATGAGTTTAATTTATGTACATTTAATTTAATTAACTGATTATTAATGGTTTAACTAAATTTTGTGATTTTTAAAACAATTGATTTTTTTAATTTCATTTTTTAAACAATTCTTGTGTTTAAACAATTTAATTTTTTTAATTTAATTTTTTTAATTATTTTATTTTTTATACAATTTTATTTCTTCATCAATTTTCTTTTTTGAACCATTTCATTTTTTTTTTAATTTTATTTCTTCAAAAATTTTATTTTTCAATTAATTAGTTTTTTTAGCAATTTATATCATTTTAAAAAAATTGTATTATTTGTTTAAATTTTATTTTTTAATCTATTTAATTTCTTAAACAATTTTATTTCTTAAACAGTTTTATTTTGAAAACAATTGTTTTAATTTGTCAAACATTATATTTTTTCAACATTTTTATTTTTAAAAATAATTTTACTTTCTAAACAATTTAATTTTTTTAACAGTTTTATTTTGAAAACTTAATTTATCAAACATTTTATTTTTTCAACATTTTTATTTTTTTAAACAATTTCTGTTTTTCTAATATTTTATGTTTTATAATTTTATTTTTTCAATACTTGATAGATTAATATTCACTTACTTAAGTAATAATTAATTAAGGAAATAATATTACTCGATGATAAAAGTATTTTAATTAAAAATCACATAAATATATATTTAAAATTTAATTTTGAATTTTAGGGTCCAAATATCTATTACTTTTATTTTCCTCTGGGACATAATGGAATACTGGTATAACTTTGGGTATTACAGTTTCATTGTATAGTTTAAAGTGTTTAAACGGATTAGGAAAGGTTTCCCGCCTATCATCGCGTAGTTATTTATGGACTCTCTCCGCCTTTTAGGGACGAATCTCTTCTTGTTTTTGCTAATTATCTTATTGATATTGAACTTCAAAATGATCCATTTTTAAATGATCAATTCTTGACTATATTAAGAACAACTATTGTAATTTTTAACTAAAAGGACCAATATTTATGGCCCAAAATGAGCTCCTGAAAATCATCATTTTCGGCCGTTGTAGTCAAAAACCATTATTTTTGTAGCAAAACAAATATCACTTCTAATTAATTTTTTAATAAACACATTTTTAGGCTCATTCTTATAACCTGAATATTAAATTTCCCAAAATTCATTATTTTATTACAATTATTTATATGTATAATTCAGAGATGAAGAAAAATAGAGGTTTTCCTATGTTAAAGTTCATAAGAAATTTATTAACGATGCGCTCGCTCAATTATTTTTTTTAAAATCTGAAAAAAATGCATAAGAGTTTTTCCACTATGAAGATTCAGTTTCTAGTATTGGATGGTCAAAATTCGAAAATACGTTATTTTGGACCACCCTAATATATATATATATATATATATATATTAATTAATTAATGATATTCTAGGTCTTCGAATCAATTGGAGTAGAGCCTGAATTTTGGAACATTTTTCCGGATATTTTTTGTGTAGAAGAAAAAGATTTTGAAAATCTGACCTTCAAGCAGAAAGTTTGGTTATTGAAAACTTTGTGTGATACAATTATGGTAAGTTTCTTAAATTCCTCATTGTTTCAGTTTTTTCTCGATTCATACCCCAATTTCTTCGTTTGCAAGATCCACAAATAAATAAAATTTCTCTTTACTCTGACAAAGTTGATATGGACTCTTTTCTAGCCAATTCTTGATTACAAAATATGAAATATAAAATAACCAAATCTTCACGCATTACAAATTCTAAAAAAAACAGTTATTTACTTTGATATACGCGGAAAGAAAAATCTGACTATAATAGCAAGAACACTGGTCATGCTTTTGTAGCACGTTTCATTCTTGCTATTGTAACGGAGTTACAGCGTTAGGGCCCTGTCTAACCTATCTACTAATCCGAGGAGGCACGAGGAGGGCCAGACCTGCCCGGTCATAGGGTAGCAGGCCGGCCGGTCGCTCCTCGTGCTTCACTTCGTTCCGAACTGGCTTTATATCGCCACCCAATTCTCAGTCCCATTTTGGTGTACGCTAGTGAAACGCTTTCCGACAAGTGTGCCGTGTCTTTTCTCGTCGTAGCTGGCCCTCACCTAACATCCGCCGCCTTCGAGAGAAACTGTGTAAGAGTACAACTCAAAGTAAGTTAATAAACTATGTTATTAGGGAACTAGACTAATTCCTTGATTTCTTACCTAGCTCTCAACATTCCAATTCCCAGAACCCATCCTGAATATAGCACTCCCGCTATACTATCCTGATGCAAAATTCGTACACTTTAAACAGGGATCCCTTCATGCTAAAAAAGTACGAAGTTTCATGCTTTTAAAGCAGTTGTGCCTTGCGAAAATAGTTCGAACTTCGCCTAACATCTCTTTTGCAAGAGTACTCCTGCTGAAATAAAATGAGTTTCTTGCAACCATAGCAAGGCGAAGTTCGAGTTATTTTCGCAAGGCGCAACTGCTCTAAAAGCATATGACTCTAGCAATAATGGCATGCGCTTGATTCTTTTATAGTATGACATTCCATGCTAAAAATGCATGAGTGATGCCAATATTGGTATAGAACTTCATACCAATTTCGCACATTAAGTTCCGTGCTGTAATAGTACGAGCTTAGCTTACTACAGTAGTCAGATTTTTTGCTCCGTGTAGTATGAATTTTAATCGTGAGTTACTTTTAAGAATCAAGTGATACTTCTTAAAGAATCACTTTCAAGCCAAGAAAATGAAGATACGAGTTTTTTAAATTGTATGTAAAATGCTTGAATTTTCTTAATAAAATTGTTATTTTAATTATTTGTTTCCATGTTCAGCACAATAGGAAAACAGTTCAAGAAGAGTTGTCAAAACAGTCTTGGGAAAATAAAATCGAAACGATTTTGGGAATAGACAGGCACGGTGCTAGATATATTTATTTTCCACAGTTTCTACAAAATGATCTCAGAGTGTATCGACATTGTCTGGACAATAGAATATTGTCAACTGTAAAGGTGATTTATATAAGACTTCTAAAAATTACTTTTTATGATGAAACTGAAGAAAAGTGGTCTCACCGAATGATATCTGTTTTATCAAAGTTTGTTCTACATACTTTATTTTTACCCTAGAACGACCAGTTAATTATTAATTTTTAAGTGAAATGTTAATTTCAATGAATATCTTCGGGAATGGTCTACTATTTAGGTTTTAAAATTGACTGATTAGCACTTAGTTCAATATAATCAATTATCTCATTTACAGGCCTCGGATTGTACGACTTTTTCAACTTTCTTCGACTTTTTAATGAAAAATGTGTCTAATCAACTTCTCTATTTTCCTCACTGGGTCCGCTTTTGAAGTTTTTTTATAAAAAAAATTGTCTGGTTGACCAAAATGAGTATCATTTTTTTCAACTAGTTAGTTATCTTTCAATTTGTAAAACTTATACTTAAAAATTTTTTCTTTATAATTGGAAAATTACATTGTCCTACAATTTTGTACTTTTTTTTTTTGTCCATCAAACAACTCTGGGTGATTCTTACAGGATTTTTGCCGAATATTTCGAATCCTTTGAGAAAAATGCGTCAGTACGTCAAGCTTTTTTTTATAGTAACGCGGGATCAAAGGGTCAGAAAAGCGCGTTTTTGGTACTTTTTGGAAGCCCATAAAACATTAATGAAGCGTGCTAAAATCTTCAACGGGGTCTTGAATGAAAGCTTAAACATTTTACTTTAAAGTTATGTTACTCAAAATTAAAGGAGCGCGCGAGAGCCGCAGTTGCTCATTTCGCTCGACTAGTAGACCCAGTGCTCCCAACGAGTGTCCTAATCACTACTGCGAAAACAGTGGTTATTGGCGCAGACAAATTGCTCTAAGAGAAACATGGCATTTCCCTTAGAGCCGTCAGTCCGGACTAATGACATCCCAGCAAGGCTCATGCGCAGCAGTGCTCAGGGCACTCGTTGGGAGCACTGAGTAGACTCCGCGTTTCAGAGTAAACATTTTGGAATAAAATAAGCTAGAACCTATAATTTTTATCAAATTTGAGAAATTACTTAAACCTACAATATTTACGAGAAATAATAAAGATTAATAAATGTAAAAAAATTAATTTCCACTTTTTTGTCGAAAATATAAGTTTTTTAATATTCGCAAGAAAATTATCCATTATAATTCTCTTTGGAATTTAATCAGCTTTCAAATGAAATATAATTTCTAGCTCCTAGCTTTCTTTATTAACATATGTCTTTTTTATTTAGTTCGCAAGATAAATTCCTCCGGGCCCGATCACGAGGATGTTTTTATGCGATATATTTTTCATAGGACCCGCGATTTCTTAGTCAGTCCTCCGAGCGTGATCACGAGGATTTTTTTATACGATATATTTTTTATAGGACCTACGACACCACGGCTCTTGCCTAAAATGTCACAAGTCGAGTCGTTTCCTAAAAAGTCGTTTCTTATCCTCAGAATCGGTCTGGTGTTTCTCCAGGTGGTTGTCCTTCCTCTCCTGATGCAGGCATTTTTTGATAGGCGAGGAGAGGTGTTTTACGGTTACCCTCAGATCTGAGTAACGTGATCGTTTCGAGTCTTTCCCGGGGGGTCCTTAGGTAAGTCAACTTCTGGCTTGGTTTTTCGCTTAGCGTCGAGTGTGGCCGACTTTGTATGTCCAGATATTCTTCCTCGGACCAGATGTTCGGGCCCGAGCTGAGGGAAGAATCAATAGAAATAAGCAGCCGCACTTTCCCGTCGATGACCAGTCCCCTCGCAACGGATAGGTCAGAGGAAGGGTCATCAACGCAGAGGTCGTGTCGATCATGACACCATATAATTATAGAGATTAAGTAATATCATTATGATATAAATAATTACTACCCCATAATACAATATAACCATTGTTACAGTTAAAGTTATAATCTATACGACAACTTTGTCTCTAATAAAAAATTTTCCCAGCTTGCTGACAAATTTCCTATCTGGGTTAAAGATGAATTCCGTGAAATCGATTTACTCTGGGCTTAGGGTCGAGAAACATCGGTGCAAAAAACCGTAAAAGTTAGGTGTACCCTCCGAGAGGGTAGTGCACGAGTGTAATAGGTGCGGAAGATCCCTGAGCTCCGCTCCGCATGTGCAGCCGGGGTCCAAACCTCACCATTCCAAGATCTTGAGCACATTATTGCTGACACGGCCAAAGAGGGGAGAACCCCACTCCAGGCAGGCTCTAACAAGACCGCGATAGATAGTCAGTAGCGACTCTTGGTTAGCTCTCTAGCCCCCCCCCCCTAGTTTTTGCAGATGATCAACTAGCAAAGAGTGCTTATTTTTACACCCTTGCCTCATGTGGTTCCGCACAGAATTCGCATTCCGGGTTGACACTACGACATTAGGCACTGACGTGCCGGAAAATTTGACATTTGTAGCATTTTCTAACCGAAGGGATAACAGGGGTTTTTAAAGGGTTTAAAGGATAACAGGGGTATTTAAAGCTAGTAAGGTATACAATCTGAGAGATCTTAGAGAGGGAAAGGCAGAATTTGACCATGTCCGTGGGGTCGCCTGAATCCGTGGTTCTCCTTCTGATGGAAATAACCGACTTCTCGAAATCCGGGTCTAACCTACTGTGGATTTCCTCTGCGGAGGTCACCCTATCAAGAAGGTCGACCTTCTTAATAAAGGCTTTCTTCTTGAAGAGCGAGATGGGTATGTAGACCTTGAAGCCGGCACGTGTGAGGTCTTCAGAGTCTTCTAGCGTGTTGGCGTCCCACCAGTTGTGGTAGAAGATTTTTATCTGGCTAAGGCTTATCCGATCGTTTCCAAAGGAGAAACTCAGCAGAGGGCCTAGTATGGTCAAGGTCAGGAGAGGCCGGGGATAAGAGAGGGGGGTCGGTATTACTATTGAGCAGGAAGTCAAGTGCCGGCACCTGATCATCCTTACTAACCAAGACTGGAGTAGTGTCCTCTTTTGACGCTTTTTTCTTGTAGCTGCTGCCCTTGGAATTAGGCCCACCCTTTAGATCTAATTGAGATGTGGGGCCTACCCTTCGATTGGAGCGTACCAGAAAGGGGTCGTTGTTTATTTGCACCCGAAGCGCCGGCGGTCACACCAGAATGACCAAGCAGCATTTGAGGAGCTCAAGGATTCCCCTCGAATCCAACTTGTCTAGACAGGAACTGGGCACAAACAACGGCTGTCCCACCCCCTAGAAAACCAGAAATAATTTAACGCATTGTAAGAATGAACATAAAATTAGATTCTATAGTAGCAGAGATTTTGGCTACACAAAAATAGCGAATGTGACAGAGAGCAGTGGGAACCCACTTGGTGCAGAATTATGTAAAAGAATAAGAAGCAAAATAAAATAACTCAGAAATCCAGATTTAATGGAACAATTATTAGTAAACTAGCGCTGAGGCAGAAGCAAAAATAAAATAACTGTGAGTGAAATCAAAAGTCAAATCAACGCAAAATAAAAATGAATTATCAAAGGAAGCGATAAAGAACCAAGTGAGTCAGAGGTTATTTATGTTGACCTTGATACGTGCTCCCATGTTAAATCCAGCTCTTTCAGCGGAGTGAGATTTCGCTCCGAAAATTATTTCTTGTGCGGAAACACAAAGAAATGCTCAGGCTCCCGAGCTTTAACTAAAATGTCCCGTCAACATGCTGGGAAAATATCCAAGTGATGTTACCTTGGCGATTAAACGATGGTAGAGTAAGTGAGAGTATGCACAGCGATAGCACAAGCAAAAAAGAAACCAATGCAGTGCAAGGTCTTTCCCAGAGCACGCTTTAAGACGATGCAGGATGGCTCCAGGAAATAATTGCAAACCTGTAGATTACAAATAGCTCCTCGATGTAGACTTCAGGCGAGTTTGTACAGGCAGGAAATGGCCGTTATTGCAAGCCATGTGCTCCAAAGTAGCCTCAGAAAAATTGACGAGCGTGTCAAAGACTCCGCTGCAGTTCAGTAGAACACTCCATTGTGAAATAGTAAAAACAGGAAACTCCACACAGACAAATGCAAAGCGTGATTTGAAGCCACGCGAAATTCAGTAACTTTTTAAATTAACACAAAATACGCCACAAATGTCCACTCAGTTCAACGAACACACGACTGTCTTGCAGGCAGTCGCAGCAACGCTTGACGACGAGGAAATCACTCAACACCAGTTGATAGATCTTGCGTTTGCGCCATGTATTATAAAAATACACGAAATACCTAAAAAAAAAAGAAAACCCTAAAAAGCGACGATAAATCAAGAAAATAATTAAAACTGAAGTCCGTCAAAACATGAATGAAATGAAAGTGTTTATTTTACATGTGCGTGGAAAGTGGCTTATTTCACGCTTATTTAACGTTCGGTAAGTGCCATATTACCGATGCTTCTATTACCGCACTGCAGTAATCATTATTTCACTCTTTTTAACATTGAGCATAAAGATACAACTTCAAGATGCTACCATGTTTCTCATCTACTATTGAACCTTGATTTGTTTTTTTTTGCTTGCCAAAACCTTAAGTCATTAAAAATTTACATCATTTCATAATGTTTAAAAATTTAATTTCAAATTTATTTCTGTTAAATTTCGTGAAAAAAAAACCAAAGAATCAAAGCGTTATTTTTTTAGGTTATTTCTCTAATATTTACATATTTTTACTCTTTAGAGTTGGTTTATTTTCTTTTGGGGGGGCTCCGACCCTCGAACAACCCGCCAGGGACTTCGTCCCTTGGAACCCCCTTTTTGGGAGGCTCTGTCCCCCCCCCAAACCCCACGCTACTTCTGCTACACTCGTAACATAAAATAGTATGAGCGTCTCGTGCAGTTTAGCAATTGCTGCACTTGTTGCTCAATATTCTTTTTTGACAGGCGACATTATTCAGATGTATGAACTCTTGAAGTGCGACGCCTCACAGTGCGGACATTGGATGAAAAAATGTTCAAAATAATATTCCGGCTTACATTTTCAATCGATTTTAAAGTTTTTTTTTTTAACGGAAGCTTAATAAATTCTTTAGAGATCTGTGAGAGTTGATTTTCAAAAAAAGTTGATAAATTTTTTTATTTAAGTATAAACTTTGTAAAAATTAAAAATTTTAAGTTTCCGATGCACTAACAATGCATAAATTGTTAAGTTTTAGTGACATTAATGTGTAATCGATATATGTAGATTCGCAAAATACTAATTGAGAGTTTATAATAAATTAATAATTTGTTATTAACAATTGTTTTGTCATAAACAGCAGTCTGAGATTTTGTAATGATTTTGAATATTTATGAAGTGACTTTTGTCTGTAATCCAATTCGAAGTCATGTACAAGCATTATGAAAATAAATGGAAGTATATTTATCATTGTTATAAACCAATAATATAAACAAATGCGGAGTTTAAACAATTTTTGAAAGTTTATGGTACTTTTTTTGGAAATTTGGTTCAATTGGTTTACCAGTGATATTCTGGAGCAGTGCATTGACATTTTATGTAAAATGTGATTGTTATAAGCAAACGGCATAAACAACTTCGCTATTTGTGCAACTTTTTAAAGTTTGAGGTACTTTTTTTGAAAATTTGTTTCAATTGGTTTGCCAGTGATATTCCGGAGTAGTACATTGACATTTTATGAAAAATATGATTGTTATAAACAAATTCGCAATATAGGTAACTTAAAAGTTGTCTGCAGGATCGTAATGGGATCTCTTTTTCGAACCTTTCTTGGCTAGACCTTTTTATTTCTGCTAGGAGCTCTTTTTCTTCTTCATTTAAAGTCGATCAAGTTTCTTTTAAATCTTCACATTATTCTATATGCAGAAGATACTCTATAAAGCGTAAACGCGTCTAGTCAAATGGTTATGGTCCCTGCTTATAGCTCTCATTTGTTTTTCGTCGAACTAGGCAGCTATAGCATTCATTTGGTTTTTCTTGAAGTGGGCAACTTCAGGAGACCTGTTATTTCACGGCTATCACACTCATTTATTGTCTCTTGAAGTAAAGAATTAGGCAACTAAAGTACATATGTGCTGTTATTCAACAGTTACAATTCTCATTTGATTTACGTTTGTCTTAGGGAACCCAATCGGAAACATTCAGTTTTCACGCTCATTTGTTTCTTCTTGATCTAAGCAGCTACAGCACTCCTTTTTTTTTCCTTGAAGTAGACAACTTCAGGAGACCTATGCTGTGTTTCCACGGTTATCATTCTCACTTGTTTTTCCTTTAAGGCTACAGCAGATCGGTTACTTTCCAGTTTTCACACTTATTTGTTTTTCCTTGATCTAAGTAACTATAGCACTCATTTGTTTTTCTTTCATTTAAACGGTTACTGTAGAGTGTAGACCGTCTTAATAAATTCTTAATCCTACTGATTTGAAAAACACGGATATACAAATATATCTAAAACTGAAAAAGAATCTGCGAATTAATTTTTGAAATACGCAAAGTTTCCGTATTTTTTGCTACTTATTACTGATTTAAAAAAAATCTTTTTTCCTTTTTTGTACTTTCATATTTCGTTATATTTCTATTCGAATTTAGGTAATAGTTTGTAAGTTATGTTTCAGTTCTTTATTTCTTGGCGAAGTAATAGTAGTCATTATAGTATTCTTTAGTTAGTACACATTGATTTTTTTACCCTTAAAATGGATGACGTTACAATCGAAAGAATAATCCTGTCGGATATATTAGTAGCTAATAAACAGTTAAGCGACGTGATAAGTGTTGAACCTTTCGTAAATTCCTTTAAACAATTTTAATTAAAAGAGGAACAAGTTGAAGAGGTAAAAACGAAACTTCTTCAATACTTCATTCCCGGTTTTGAAAAGAGATGGGAAGCCTAGTTGTATAGAAAAGAGGTATATGAAAGTAGACATGAAGCTTGGTTGAATTCCACCTTTGTTGTAAATTTCGAAAATCAGAAGTGTGGACGACGTTCTAAGGAGAAAGGTGGCATCTATTCGGCAAATTTATTCAGAAATAGAAATTCAAGTCGCGTTTTTGACAAACTTAAAAGCTACTGGGAAGAATAAATTAGAAAAAAATCCGTGAACTTCTGTCTGTTGATTCTGATGAGTATTTTGAAGAAGATATACAACTTATCCATTCATGTTTAGCTCTAATAGAGGATGCAAAAATTTCTAGTCATCAGTTTGATTCCATTCGTCAGCAACTTAAAGATGACTGTCTGCAGCAAGAGAAAAATGTTATCCTCCAGAATCAGCAATACATGTGACAGAAAAACGAGTTATGATCGATTTACAAGCTCTGATAGATCATACAGCCTCACGTTTGCTGCAAATTCCTGAAATTGTATAAAAATGAAGTTCATTTGAAGTTGACAGCGAAATGGGACTGTGATGGTGCCTCCAGCCAGAGTAAATATAAACAAAAATTCGATGAAAACAACATTTCGGATGAAAACCTATTTATGGAATCTTTCGTATCTTTATGCTTAGATTCTGAATCTTCCGTAATTTGGAACAATCCTCTGCCAGGCTCTGTTAGGTATTGTCGTCCGTTAATATTCGAATTCACGAAGGTAACAGTTGATATAAATTTAATTAATTTAAATTTAATAATAATTTATTATTAAAAGTTCTGAAAAAACCTGTAAAAACAGAGAAATATGAATTTGACATTGCTCCATTCCACGCGCGTATGCCCTTTATGGAATCCCTTCTAAATATAGCGTATCGTGAAGATTTTAAAAGACACGGGAAGCCTTTAATTGAAGAAGAAAAAAAGCTAATGTCAGAGAGAAAAAAGTCTATTCAAGATGGAGGATTCAAAAAGGAGTTGGGCTTAATTGTCGACTCTCCAAATCAAAGCAGTGGAACATCCAATGATGGAAATACCGCCCGTGCATTTTTGGCATATCCAAAACTGATAGAAAAAATCACAGGAATCAATCTTCAACTGATAAAGGATTTCCGTATTATAGTGCAGGCTTTAACTTGTGGACAAGAGGTGGATCCAGACAAGTTTGAATCGGTTTGCTTGAAGATTGCCGAGCTGTATGTTATACATTACAAACGATTCTATATGCCTTCTATATACCCTCTACATAAGGTTCTTCTACATGGTGCGAATATAATTCAACCAGCCTCTCTTCCTATTGGACAACTGACTGAAGAAGCGCGAAACAAAGATTTCTGACGATTCAGGGAATTCAATACCCGAAAAATTAGTCGAGTTGCTACAAATAGAGATCTGAGTTACAAGTTTCTTATCTATTCTGATCCACTGATAACAAGTAACAGAAATCTGATAGAGAAGGAGGAAATGACACTTGATCTAGAAGCTGAGGCACTATTAGCCAAGAAAAACTAGGATCTTGTTACCGTCTTGCACACAACTGACAACTATGAAATTGGTGTACAATGCGAATTTGTTTATAGCAATAACGTGTGTAATGAAAAGACAATATACTGTCTTACAATAACTATGGCAAACCAATTAAAACAAATTTCCAAAAAAAATTACTTTGAACTTTAAAAAATAGCACAAACAGCGAATTTTTTTATGACATTTGTTTATAACAAACACATTTTTCATAAAATGTCAATTTACTGCTCCGGAATATCACTGGCAAAACAATTGAAACAAATTTCCAAAAAACAAAAAAAGTACCTCAAACTTTTAGAAATTGCTTAAACTCTGCAGTTTTTTATATTATTTGTTTATAAAAATTAGAAATATACTTCCATTTATTTTTATAGCGCTTGTACATGACTTCGAATTGGATTACAGACAAAAGTCACACTATAATCATTCAAAATCACTACAAAATCTCAGACTGCTGTTTATAACAATACAATTGTTAATAAAAAATTATTCATTTATTATAAACTGTTAATTGCGAATCTACATTTATCAATTACACATTAATGCCACTCAAACTGAACAATTCATGCATTGTTAATGCATTGGAATCTTAAAAATTTTATTTTTTGCAAAGTTTATACTTAAATAAAAAAAATTGATCAACTTTTTTAAAAATCGGCTCTCACAGATCTCTTAAGAATTTATTCATCTTTTGTTTAAAAAAAAAATAAAAACTTTAAAATCGGTTGAAAATATAAGCTGGAATATTATTTTGATTATTTTTTCATCTCCTGACAGTCTAGCGAAACGGGCATTCTCACGCCCTCCAGATAATAGTTTTTCCCAATGGCTCCTTTAATTTTCGGTATTATAGATTTTAAGTAAAAGATTCAAACTTTCATTTGAGCCTCGGTTAAAGATTCTAGCACGTCTCATTATTACTCTATGGGCTTTCAAAAAGTGTTAAAAACGCGTTTTTTGACCTTTTGATCCCATTTTTCAAAAAAAAGAAAAAAAAAACGATTATTGGATAATTTTTTTCAACGGATTCGTAATCTACGAAGGAAATGCTACAAAAATCACCCAGAGTTGTTTGAAGGCTAAAAATTATGTCGGAGAGTATTATTCAACATTTTTCAATGTTCTTGGCCTCATTTTAAAATTAGAATAATATAGTTTTACATCGTTTACATGCAACTCTTGAATATATTTTTTTAACAAAATTATTTACAATCACACATTTTGTATCACTTTCGCTCCGATTCTTATGTTTGAAAATAAAAAGGGAAGGGAATAAAGCAATTAATTTGAAAAAGGATCTGGCAAGGTACAACAAGGCTTTTGATAATTTTAT
>JBAGKK010367380.1:1577-16213 GCA_037177015.1 Euceroptres primus
AAAATAATAATAACTCAAAGTTTTCAAAAAGTGGACATGGCGTTTAACACTTAATGATTTTGAAAATAATAATAACTCAAAGTTTTCAAAAAGTGGACATGACGTTGAACACTTAATGATTTTGAAAATAATAACTCAAAATTTTAAAATGGACATGACCTGTTTTTGTGTTTTTTAATCTCGTTGGAACATCCACATTCACTGTCGGCACAGTAGATCCTCTACTAAAGCTTTTACCACTGGAGATTAATTTTTGTCACATTTTTATTTTGAAAAGATAGTTTTTACTAAGGTGTTTTACTTTGTAAATAGTGTAACACTTTTTAGTAATTTCCCTGTACTTTATATATTTTTTTAATAAATATGAAACATAATACTTTGATGACGTAAAATCACGAGCTTCGTTTCAGATTACTCTCTTGTTATTTTAGAAATAACAGAACATTTCACAAGTTTTGTAGAAAGTTCACTTTGCGAGTCACGTGACGTACTTTCGCAGTTTTATTGCTTAAAGACGTGATCCACTCGCTTTTTCAAAAGTGCTTCCGTTGCAGTTCACTTCGTAGTAATCAGGATCCAGAGCGAAATGTGTTTCAATTTGAAAAAGAATCGTTTACTTCGATAATTTCAACTAGAATCAATCTAGAGAATTTAGTATTATTAAAAAATAAAAATTAAAAAAAGGTTAATTTAAAAATATGAATTTAAATATAGCAAATTGAAACTTAAAAATATGTTTTCAATGTAATTTGAACAAAAAGATTAATATCTGGCAGTAAAAGCTTTAGCACACGATCTAGTTTACCAAGGGTGAGGAAATTCAAAACCCACGACTGAAAAATTTTGTTGAATATTTACTGTTAAAGAGAACAAATGCCGACTTAAAAATAGTTTTAAAAAACAGTATGACACCAGCGCATCATTCCCAGGAGAGTCACGAACCTGAATATCTTCATTTGGCTGAGTGCAGTGGCACATATGACGGTTGGATAGGAAAAAGAGCTGCGAGAAAACAAAAAAAAAAAGCCGAGAGAACCGACAAAGTATGATAGAAATGAAGCTCCGCGTGACACGACTGACCAATAATGTTTCAAAAAATGTTTTATTTATTTTTTCAAAACCATCATCCTCCTATTGAATTTTCTTTAACATCAAAATAGCAGCTCAAATTTCTCCATTATAAATAACTTTTCCTCTAAGAAATGCTTTGAAAATTTTGAAAAAATAACAGAGGTTTGTTTTCGAAATCATACTCTATTGATCAGACTATCTCCTCGGGTTGATCAACCATCAACCGAAATTAATATCGTTCTAGTTTCAATTTTGGTGTTGTTCTTGCTTTCCATTAAGACTATGGAAACCTGCGGTTTCATCCAATTCGGATAATGCGATACACGGATTGTGCAGCGGTTCGCTTAATTTATTTAAATGAATGCAGATATACCATGCATGTGGGAAGCTAAGGGTGGTTAGTTTAATATTTCCCGTGAAATTGCGTTTTAGAATAAATACATCCTCATCAAAGAGAGTCTAAAAACAAGTTCTTATTCTGAACACTTAAATTACACATCAACTAAAAAAGTATTTGACATTATTTTAATAAATAATGAATATTCGAAAAATATTAATAAATACATTTTTAAAATTTTCTTCGCTCGTAACAAATAGTTTATGGCAGCGGCGAGGACAAGAAATGCCTTGACACGAAATAGAGATAAATTTTATTATCTCGTTCGTAACAAATAGTTGGTGACAGCGACCAAAATGCCTATAACCTTAAGGATTCCTTCAAACAAACAAAAATTCCGACACGAAATAGGGATAAAAAATCCGAAAGGAAATAAACTCGGGTGAATGAAGGAAGTATAAATCATTTTCGGAAGTCGAGTTAATAATGATATTCGATTGGGGGTGATAGTCCGACACCCCATTAGGAACCGGAACAACGTGGCACGTAATATACTTTATTCGACAATGTGGCTCGTGATAACAATGGCTTTATCAAGCCTCAAAACGGAATGCGATTTATTTCAGCCGGTTTGTCAATTAAGCTATTCGATTGAAAAATAATGAATTAATTCCCCAGGAAGGCCACCCGGCTGAAATCAACAACCTGTAGATATCCGGCGTGCAGGCAGAGGTGACTGCCACCTACCCATCCCTCCTTCCGCCCTATCCAACCCTCAACAGTCACCGCATTGTAGAACTTGTCCAGGGCCGCTTCAGTAATTAGATAACGTCCAAATGTCAACTTTGGACCAAAAATTTCAGTTCACGATAGCCATATCAATGTGTATTTACCATTTCTGGCATCGAAAAAGGTCCGTTTTCCATTAATTTTAATTGTTTACTTCCAATTCTCTGGTGATAATTGAAAGTACAGAAAAGTACAGAAAAAAATATTAAAGGTAAAAAATCAACACAATCTTTTCAGATTTCAAAAGTACAGAAAGTACAAAAAAAAATATTAAAGGGAAAAGATTAATATAATCTTTTCAGATTTTAAAAGTACAAAAAGTACAAAAAAAATATTAAAGGCAAAAGATTAACATAATCTTTTTAGATTTCAAAAATACAGGAAGTACAGAAAAAATATTAAAGGGAAAAGATCAACGCAATCTTTTCAGATTTCAAAAGTACAGAAAGTACAAAAAAATATATTAAAGGGAAAAGATTACCATAATCTTTTAAGATTTCAAAAGTACAGAAAGTACAAAAAAAATATTAAAGGGAAAAGATCAACGCAATCTTTTCAGATTTCAAAAGTACAGAAAGTACAGAAAAAATATTAAAGGGAAAAGATTAACATAATCCTTTGTAAAAATGAATGGAATTGAGAATTTGATAAATGTTATTTATGAGGAGTTTTTTGTTCCAATAGGGACAAAAATAATAATGGGAAAAGATTAAAATAATCCTTTGTAAAAATGTATGGAATTGAGAATTTGTTTGATAAATGTTATTTATGAAGGGCTTTTGTCCCAATAGGTTTTTTAAAAATTGGAAAATGTAAATGAATTCGAGTAAAATAATCGAGAAATAACAGTGGCCGTAAAATTAGATTTTTAAAATTCCCTGACTTTTCCATGGCCAATTTTTAAATTTCCCTAACTATTAATATTTACGCCTAAAAAATTTTAATTCTGAATTTTAATTCTAAAATAGTAACATAATATCCTTAATTATTTTTTTTCAAGTAAGAAATATTATAAAACCTCTTTAAATAATTTTAAAGGCGGAGTTGCAATAAGGCTTGTTTTTGGCCCAAAAATTAGAAAAAAAAAATTTCTACGAAAATGAGAACTCAAAATATCTGGTTTTTTTGCCCCATATTCGTCTACTTAAAAGATATTATTTTACATAAGAACAATTTAAATTAAACGATTTTTTCAGAAGCTAAAAAATGTCTACTGTAAATTGAAGACATTTTTTATCTTCTAGAAAAATCATTTAATTTAAATGGTACTTGGTCAAAAAATGTCGTAGACGAATATAAGGTAAAAAAATCAGATTCTTTTGAGTTTTCATTTTCGAAAAAAAATTTTTCTGATTCTGGGGCCAAAAACAAGCGTTATTGCAACCCCTCCTTTCGTGAAATTCTTTTAAATCTCATAAAATCCTCTAAATTAAATATCTTAACATTTCATGACATCCCTTCAAAGACCGTAAAATCCCTAGAAATTCTAAGAGACTGCCATAGATTTCAAAAGATTTTAAAGGATTTTCAAGTATCTTAAAACATTCAAAAAATTTTAAAGGATTTCAAAAAAAAAAAAATTAAAGGATTTTAAGAGACTTCAAGAGATTTAAAAAGATTTCTATAGATTTTAAAGGATTTCTAGAGATTTTAAGGGATTAAAAATTATATTTTGTATCATTTTTTATAATTTTTAATTATATTACATATTTCGTAAAATCCCTAGAAATTCTTCAAAATTCCTGCAAATTCTAAGAGACTGACATAGATTTGAAAAGATTTTCAAGGATTTTCAAATATTTTCAAGTATTTTAAAACATTCAAAAGATTTCAAAGGATTTCAAAAAAAGTTTTAAAGGATCTTAAGAGGCTTCAAGTGATTTTAAAAGATTTCTATAGATTTTAAGGAATTAAAAATGATATTTTGTATCAGGGTTATTAACAAATTTTTAATTATATTAAATATTTCGTAAAATCCCTAGAAATTCGTCAAAATTCCTGAAAATTCTAAGAGACTGCCATAGATTTCAAAAGATTTTCAAGGATTTTCAAGTATTTTAAAACATTCAAAAGATTTCAAAAAAAGATTTCAAAAAAGATTTCATTGAAAGGATTTCAAAAAAGGTTTTAAAGGATTTTAAGAGGCTTCAAGAGATTTTAAAAGATTTCTAGAGATTTTAAGGAATTGAAAATGATATTTTGTATCAGGGTTATTTAAAAATTTTTAATTATATTAAATATTTCGTAAAATCCCTAGAAGTTCTTCAAAATTCCTGAAAATTCTAAGAGACTGCCATAGATTTTAAAAGATTTTCAAGGATTTTCAAGTATTTTAAAACATTCAAAAGATTTCAAAAAAGATTTCATTGAAAGGATTTCAAAAAAAGTTTTAAAAGATTTAAAGGGACTTTAAGAGATTTTAAGAGATTTCTATAGATTTTAAAAGATTTCTAGAGATTTTAAGGGATTAAAAATGATATTTTGTACCAGGGTTAATTAAAAAGTTTTAATTATATTAAATATTTCGTAAAATCCCTGGAAATTCTTCAAAATTCCTGAAAATTCTAAGAGACTGACATAGATTTCAAAAGATTTTCAAGGATTTTCAAGTATTTTAAAACATTCAAAAGATTTCAAAAAAAGATTTGAAAAGAGATTTCATTGAAAGGATTTCAAAAGAAATTTTAAAGGATTTTAAGAGACTTCAAGGGATTTTAAAAGATTTCTATAGATTTTAAAAGATTTCTGGAGTTTTTAAAAGATTTTTAGAGATTTTAAGGGATCAAAAATGATATTTTGTATCGGGGTTAATTAAAAATTTTTAAATATATTAAATATTTCGAAATTAATTGAGTTCAAATTTAATTATAATTAACATAATAAAATTTATTATAAATTAAATTTTAGAAATTATATATTTGTCACAATTAATTTATTCTAATTTTTAATAAATGAATTAAATTCAATAATTCACTTAATAATTTTTAATTTATTTAATATAAAAAATTATTTAAAAAAACTAAAAATTCTAAGGGTTAAATTTTTAAATTAATATTATAAAAATTTTTATTTAAAATATCATTTTAAATACAATTTAAAATTGTAATTTTATAAAAACATGTAATAATTTATGTATTAAGAGTCTTAAAGGATTTCACGATTTTACCTGCTTTCAAGAATGAACAACCCCTCGATGAAATCTCTTAAAAACTTAAAATCTTTTAAAATCTCTTGAAATCCTGTGAAATTTCTCAAAATGTAATGAAATTCTCTCTCGATGAAAAATCTTGAAATCTCTTTAAGTTTCTAAAAATCGGTGAAATCCATTGAAATCCCTGAAAATTCCGAGAAATCGTTTGAAATCACTTAAAATTTCTTAGATCCTCATCTAATCTCTTGAAATGCCTTTAAATTTTTACTGATTGTATCAAAATAATTGTTTACATGTAATTCTGTAATTGGTCCCCGGACTGTTGGATTTATTACAAATAAAATGAAAATGAAATTCTTTAAAATCACATAGAAATTCGCGAAATTCCTTAAAAATCTTAAAATACTTTCAAATTCCTAAAAAGAACATCTAAAATCCAGTGAAATTCTTGAAAAGTCAAAAATATCTTTTAAAATCCTTTAAAATCCATTGAAATTTCTTTAAATTCTTTGCAATGCTTTAAAAATCCATGAAAACTTTTAAAATTCCTAGATATCCGGCGCAATTTTTTAAAACCTTTGACACCAGCGTGTATAATTCAATATTTCGCAAAACTTTCACTTTTTCATCCGATTATTACATTTTCATCGACATAAAATCTTATTCCTATAGTTATATAAAGTTCGTCTTATAAAAAATCCCTGACTTTTGCATCCTTTTTCTAAAATCCTTGACCTTCCCTGATCAATAAAATTCCCTGACTTTTTCATGATTTCCAGGTTTTCCCTGACTTACGGCCACCCTGAATAAGGACAATTCTAATAAGCAAAAATGTGAACAATATCTCTGAGTGTATAATTTTCATAAAATCTTTAATAATCTTAATAAATAATAATCTTAACAATCTAATAAAAAATTCATAATCTGTAATAAATCTTTATAAAATATCTTTAAATAATTTTGCGTAATAAATTGAATCAGCAATTTTTACTTGGATTTATTATTACAAGGAAGATTTAATTCAATGACGAGGTCCTAATTGTAAAAAATTTAATTGTCTTGAGATAAATTGTTAAGAGTACACCATTCTTCGTCGAAGTATGGTCGATGTGTTATGAAATTAGCGGGATTAAGAACAAGGATTCATCGTCGAGAAGCGTGCGGCGGTTACCTGAAAATTTAGAGAGCAGCAATACGTTTCTGAGTGAACGAAACGTTAAGCGGACCAATGGGTGCCCAGAAGATAATGGTCTCCAATAATTCTCGAGTGTCATTGGGTCAATATATTTTCCAGGGGTGCAGGTCGTGGAAAAGTGGTCTCAGACTGCTAAACGAATTGCGACGATGGCAGGAAGCGTTTCAAAGATGAATTTCTTGACGAGATAGGAATTTCTTGCACATCGCCGACTACGTTTCGAAAATTTAATTTATTTAGTCCCAGGACACAAACTCAACACGATCTACAACCTACATCAATCAGATTCTTCATTTCATTTCCTATTTAAGAAGATTATTATTCTTCATTAAATTTTTTTTTAATAAAATGGTAATGATGCTCATTTGGAAATTCTTTATTTTAAATTAAATTTCGAGATCTGAATTTTTTTTTTTCATTTTTGAGAGAGGAAGGCCATTAAATATGTAAGTTTTCTCATTTACTTCTTTAAAATTCAAGTTTCATTGAAGCAAATTTATTTTATGTAAATTTTCTCATTTACGTCTGCAAAATTCAAGTTTCATTGAAGCAAATGCATTTTAACGCAGGAATTTGATTTTTAATGAAGATGTACTGTTTTAAGAATTTACATGAAAATGAAGAAACCATTTTCATGAAGGGCCAATCTTGAAATCCCTTCAAATTCCTAAAAAGAACATCTAATATCCAGTGAAATTCCTGAAAAGTCAGAAATATCTTTTAAAATCCTTTAAAAATCAAAAAAATTTCAAGAAGTTGGTGGAAATCCATTGAAATCTTTTTGATAACACATTTTAATAAAACTTTTAATAAAAAATTTCAATGAACGACCTTTTAATTTAACAACATTTTAATGAAGAAAATAGACAAATGGAACAAAATTTGATCAAATTGCTATTTTTTTGCTCCTTCCTGGTAGAGCTTGTACCAAAAATAGAAATTTTTTGCATTTTGGAAAAAGAAGACACTAATATGAATATAATATCTATTGACGAGATAGGAATTTTTACACACCGCCGACTACGTTTCAAAAATTTAATTTATATAGTCCCAGAACATAAACTCAACACGATCTACAATCTACATCAATCAGGTTCTTCATTTTATTTCCTACTTTAAGAAGATTATTATTCTTGAGTAAATTTTTTTCGAATAAAATAGTAATGGTGATCATTTGGATTAAATTAAATTTTGAGATCTAAATATTTTTTTTACATTTTTTAGAGAGGGGGGCCATTGAATATGTAAATTTTCTCATTTACTTCTTCAAAATTCAAGTTTCATTGAAAGAAATGCATTAAACGAAGGCCTTTGATTTTTTAAAATGTACTTTGATTTTTAAGATGTACTTTTTAAGAATTTACATGAAAATGAAGAAACCATTTTAATGAAGGGCGAACTTGAAATCCCTTCAAATTCCTAAAAAGTACATCTAAAATCCAGTGAAATTCCTGAAAAGTCAGAAATATCTTTTAAAAACCTTTAAAAATCCAAAAAATTTTAAGAAGTTGGTGGAAATCCATTGAAATCTTTTTAATAAAACATTTTAATAAAACTTTTAATAAAAAATTTTAATAAAGCTTTTAATAAAACATTTTAATAAAACTTTTAATAAAACATTTCAATGAACGAAATTTTAATTTTACAACATTTTCATGAAGAAAATAGACAAATAGAACAAAATTTGATCAAATTGCTTTCCTTTTGCTCCTCCCTGATAAAGCTTGTACCGAAAACAGAAATTTTTTGCATTTTGGAAAAGAAGATACTAATATGACTAAAATATCTCTTGTCGAGATATGAATTTCTTATACGCTGCCGACTACGTTTCGAAAATTTAATTTATATAGTCCCAGGGCATAAACTCAACACGATCTATAATCTACATCAATCAGCTTCTTCATATCATTTCCTATTTAAGAAGATTATTATTCATTACATTTTTTTCGAATAAAATCGTAATAATAACAATAATAATAATAATGTACTTTAATATTCAATTATAATTAATAATAATAATAATAATAATAATAATAATAAAATGGTGCTCATTTGGATTTAAGGGATCAGTCTGAGTTTGTCGTACATATTTTCAAGAATTTTTTTTTTCATACTAAAATTTATTTTCACACTTCCAGCTTTTTACACATAAAAATAGAGGTTTTAAGCTAATAGAAAAAATTTTTTATTTTATATTTTTATTTATTTATGTTTGTGATCTGACCGCCTGAAGTGAGCTCTGCTTGTTCCTCGCCGACATGAAATCTCGACTTTGGAGCATTTGTCGAAAAATTCAAAAGTCCACTATTTTGTTATTTTTCATCAGGAGTGAAGAATTTTACTATCGACCATAGCGACAACTTTATTTTTTAATAAACTACTCGAATTTTTGTTTTCAGGTGCTTCAAAGTCGAGATTTCATGTCGGCGAGGAACAAGCGAGGCTCACTTCAGGCGGTCAGATTACAAACAAAATAAAAAAATAAAATAAAAATTTTTTCTATTAGTTTCAAATCTTTTTTTTATGGATAGAAAGATGGAAATGTGAAAATAAATTTTAGCATGAAAAAAATTCTTGAAAATATGTACGATAAACCCAGACTGATACCTTAAATTAAATTTTGAGATCTTCTGAATATTTTTTTACATTTTTGAGATATTAATATTAATATTACCCATTAAATACATAAATTTTCTCATTTACTTTTTCAGAATTCAATTTTCATAAAGGGTCACTTTTTGGAAGGTTCAACATTTAAATGAACGAAATTTTAATTTTACAACATTTTAATTTTACAAAATTTTAATTTTACGACATTCTAATGAAGAAAATAGACAAATAGAACAAAATTTGATCAAATTGCTTTCTTTTTGCTCCTCCCTGATGCAGCATGTACCAAAAACAGAAATTTTTTGCATTTTGAAAAGAAAAAACGCTAATATGAATATAATATACCTCGAGATGAAGGAATATTTGACAAGAATAGATTACAGACTTTGGAGAAGAGGACCTAAGTAGTAACATTTCTGCTTAGTAAGCCCGGATTCATCAATATTCTTCATCCGTTTTTCTTGTAAATTTCTCTTTCTACTTTAGAAATTAAGGAGTTTTTGTCTCAGTAATTAACTTTTTCCAAGTTCACTTTTTACTGAATAAGGTTCACTTTATTCAGAAAAATATTTCCTTGAATCAACAAAATTTCAAAAGAAAATTTGAACTTTTTCCAAGTTCACTTTTTACTGAATAAGGTTCACTTTCTTCAGAAAAATATTTCCTTGAATGAACAAAATTTCAAAAGAAAAGTTTTAATTGAAACTTTTTCGAAGCAACCAGTCTTTAAAATAAAACTTTGAATTAAATGAACTTTTAGTAGAAGCTTTTAAAAGTAGTTTCGACTTTTTTATATCTGTGTCTTCAGTGAGAGAATAAGATATAATAATTCTTATTTTAAGTGTTCTTCCATAACGACTTTCATTTTACATGCAAGAAGCTTATCTCACACCAGAAAGATTTCAGTCGTTGGAAAAGCTTTTACTATTTCAAGTTCTTTCTGAGATAAATGAATATTTTAAAATAAATCATGTCGTCTGAGGTGGATTATTCCTAAGTATCTTAAAGACCAGTAATCTTAAAGCGATTTAGTTAATTTATATAAACGGGTAATCACTGTCGTGCCCCAAGTTTTTGAAATAGAAAATAAAAAAATCTTTATGGAATTTTCATAGAATTCGTCTGAATTTTCCATTAAATTTTCAGAGAAAATCAACTTTTCAATTGTTCTTAGAAACTGTGTGGATGATTGGAAAGTCTTAAAGTGAGGAAGGTTAATTCGATTTCAATTATAGAGGAGGGGAATCGACAAGGTCATTAATGGTCTTATGGTTCAGAAAATCTGTAGCAAGTACTTTTAACTCTTAAAGTGATGTTATAACTACAACGTGCCACTTTCGGTAAGAAGTAATTAAAACTCTAACCGAATTACTTCTTTGGAAGCCTTCAAAGTTTCCCAGGCTTGCTCATATATAGATATATTCTTTAGTGTATGTAGCATAAACTCTAACAAGAAATGGTTCGATCTGAGTGATTATTATTGCATTAACGTCGAGAGGGTGTGACAAAAACATCAAAAACAAGAAGTTGTTTTCGCCATCAAGTCTTTTCACAAACTTTGGAGTGAAATAATCTTTTCTATTTAATTGGATAATAATAACAAGAGAGTATTTGAATTAAAAAATTATATTTTTCAATATCAATATTAATATTAACAGTAATATCAATGCTAGTATTAATATTAACAGTAATATCAATGCTAGTTTTAATATTAACAGTAATATCAATGCTAGTATTAATATTAACAGTAATATCAATGCTAGTATTATTATTAACACTAATATCAATACTAGTATTAATATTAAGTAATGAAAAAGCATGAAAAAAAGGGTTGTGGCAATTTTTCATTAAATAGAGAAGAGAAGAGGAAATCATAAAGTGGAATGATTTTCAACTCTAAATCGATGTTTTCTTGACGGAAGAAGTAGAAGCTGGGTATTTAGGAACGTCTCATTAAGAGTTGACGGGACTAATTAGGGGTTTGATACTCCTAATAAGTTCTTAAGTTGAACCACTAAGGGGAAAGGACTATTTATCGGGGCTGCAAAATGCGTGTTTTTCAAAGCGAGAAGCCTTGAAAGAACATGTAACTATATTGAAAACGAAAGCTTTCGCGAATCCTTTCAACGGATATTAAAAAACCACCTTTTCATCAGTCTTCTCTTTATCGAACTAGAAGCACCTCCTCAACTTTGAATATCATCATTTCTTTTCAAAACCTTACAACGTTGTCATTACACTTCAAGTTATAAATAGAATTCTTTATCAATTTAGTAGTCTGGAGAGCTCTTTGAAAATATTTTTATTAAAATTAATCTCTACTATTTATTACATTAATAAATAAATAGTATTCATGTAGAATAGGGCTAAATTTTTTTAAACTTCAGAATTTTACCAGAAAAATAAGATTTAAATTATAGTTCAACTGATTTTTACCCATAGATGGACCAATTATATTTATATATTATATAAATATAATTATATATTTATATATATATATATTATATATTATATATTTATATTAAGAGATGAATGTTAAATTAGAAATTAAAAATTCATTTTCATTAAAGATATTTGGAACACTTTTATAAAATCTTAATTGGAATATGTCTGGCCAGGGAACGACAAAAGACAGAAGAAAAAGAGAAGGGACGAAAAATTATTAAGTAAGAGTGGCATAAGAAACTTTCCTCTTCAGTGAAGTGAACCCTTTAAGATAAGAGGTATATTGTCGGTCCTTGTCTTCAGTATGAAGGAATTATGTTGATAATTTTATTACCAAAGTTGAAGCCAGTGAATTTAGGAAGCTTCTTATATTCTAAATTATCTAGCAGACTCAAAATATTTGAAAAAAAAGTTCGAAATAATTAGAAATATTTGATGGGGTTAAAGATGTAATTAATTAAACGTAATAAAGTTGAAGTGATCAATAAAATAATAAATCTAATTAGGATATAAAATATAGGATAATAAAATATCTAAATAAAGGATATTAAATATAATAAATGTAAGTAAAATTTAGAATAATAAGAGTAAGATTTTTAATTTTAATTATATTTTTAAGCAAATATTTGAATATAACAGGGCAAACGATGTTTGAGTTTGAAATTAATCAATCACTAAGGCTTTGAAAGTTAGTGAGTCAATCTCGAAGTTGTGCTCTAATCTCTCAGGATGGAAATGGCTCTTAATTGAAGGGTTCAGTGCCAGACGTGACTGGGCAAGATTTTATAAATTTTAAGGTGGCAGAGCTTTAATCCAAATATGGCGTAAAGTTATATCGCTGACAATTTATAACTAAAAAGTTTTTAAATCTTCCGTATTTATTAAAAATTATTTATCCTATTATTTATCCTATTAATAGTTGCTTAAATGCTATTGAAATCTGAAGAATAAAAAAATCAAATATAAGTATAATCTCGATCATAAATAAAATTCCCGGCTTTTCGCTGATAAAATAAAATTCTCGGGGTTTTCCCGGTTATTTCCCGGTAAAATAAAACTCCCGGTTATTTCCCGGTAAAATAAAACTCCCGGTTATTTCCCGGTAAAATAAAACTCCCGGTTATTTCCTGGTAAAATAAAACTCCCGGGTTTTTCCCGGTAATTAAAAATTCCCGGGTTTTTCCTGGTTATTTCCCGGTAAAATAAAATTCCCGGTTATTTCCCGGTCCGCTAGACACCCTGATTAATGATAATTAATATAATGATATAATGTATTAATTAATGAGAATTAATATACTAATAATTAATAAATATTAATACCTGGTCAGAAAATAAACCAATTAACTATTTTTTAATTTTACAGGAACTGTTTAATCTATCTTTAACATTTACTTTAAAGACCCCAGACTCTCAAAATCAAGACCCTCTTAATACCTTGAAATTAGTCTAATAAACCGGAAATAGGTTGTTTCGTTAACGGTCTTCAGAATTCTCGTAAAATCCGCACCAATTACTGAATTAATCAGACCGTCTTCTCGAGTAATTACGATTTCGAGATAGATTCTTTTTTGTCGCTTGACAACGAGCTTCGATTTGAAATTCCGACCCTTGAAGTGCAAACATCGCGACCTAATTTCATTTACGAAGCCCAGAATCTTGTTCCAATCGGCCATTAGTGATTTTCCAATTTTTAAGCTGAACTCAGAATATTGCTTGAAATTCACTTTATTATTTCATACAATTTTTAAGAATTATCATTGTAAATTATTAATTCAAACAAAATCATTCCCATGTAAAAAAAATCCCGGGAATTCCTTCAGATTTTCCCTGGAAATTCTATTCCCGAGAAATTCCCAGGATTTTTTTACATGGTCCTAATATTTTTTTCTTGCTTCGACTAAGAATTTTTAAATTATTGCACCTCAATTAAAATAATTCCTTCATAATTAAGCGAGAAAAGAAACTACTGCAGTTTGAATTTCACCATAATTGGTGAATAATTGGCCATAACTGCTAGTTTTTGAGATTATGATACAGAAAGTGTCATCAGAATTGTCGACATTGGGGCGGGAAATTTAAATTTCTTAATAATTAAAATTGAATTTCGCTTTATGAATAAGCAACAGCATTTTTTTAAAAAGTGTATTAATGGATATATGATAAATGATGTGTATTTTTATCCTATATAATTAGTCCAGGCACTAATTTCAAGTAAATAATATATATTTTTTATTGATAAACAATTAATTGTTTATAAGAAAGTCATTTAAACTCCTGTTTTTAGTACTTTTTTTTCCGATTTTGAATACTTATGAGGAAAAAAAGTTATTATGATGAATTAAAAATCTACAATATGCCTTCTGTTATTAATAAACAATGAATTGTTTATAACAAAACTATTTAAACACCTGTTTTTGGTACTTTTTGACCGTTTTTCAGTACTTTTGTGGCAAATAAGTTATTCTAATTTATAATTAATATCGAATATAAAAATAGCAATAATAATAAAATAGTCATTGTTTACAACAAAATGACTATTTTATTATTAATTTAAGGCATATTTTATTGTCATTAACATGTCTAGTCATTATATTCATTAACAATTACTATTTTATTATTAACATAAGGCATATTCGATATTCATTATAAATTAGAATAACTTTTTTGCCACAAAGGTACTGAAAAAATGATGAAAAGTACAAAAAGCATGTTTTTTATGATGTCGTTATAAACAATTACTTTTTTCTTAATCAGAAAAGGCATATTGTAGATCTATAATTGTATTTTGTACTTTGTACTTTTGTGGGAAACAAGTTATTCTAATTTATAATGAATCTTGAATATAAAAATAGTATTAATAATAAAATAGTCATTGTTTATAACAAAAGTACTATTTTATTATTAAATTAAGGCATATTTTATTGTCATTAATATTTCTAGTCATTAAAGTCATTAAGAATCACTATTTTATTATTAACATAAGGCATATTCGATATTCATTATAAATTAGAATAACTTTTTTGCCACAAAGGTACTGA
>JBAGKK010367491.1:0-18788 GCA_037177015.1 Euceroptres primus
AGCCAACTACATACATCAACATTTTCTACGAAATTTATTATTGAGGGTCAATACAATCTCCCCACCGATTATTATTGTTACAAATAATAATATATTGTTTAAACAATTATTTCTGTTAACTTCAATTGATTATTGCCTCGCTTTAACTGAAAGTTGAAAAAATGTTGAAAAATTCGGAAAAAACCGCGACTTCCTAGCTTTATTCTAAGAGAAAATTGCTATAAACAATAATAAATTGTTTAAACATCTAATTATCAATAGAAAGTAATTTTTAATATGATAAAAACAACTTTTACTGAGAAAACCGCAAAAAAATCATAATTAGCGCCAAAAACTCGCAAAACCCAATTTTTCACTTTTTTTGGGACCTTATAAGACAGACTTATGTGGATATTTAAAAAGTAATATTTAATTCGTATTCTATGGCTAATTGTGAAGAGAAATGTTCAGTTTCAACTCGATTGACTTAATATTGACGATACTGAATAAAATTTACAAAAACGTCTTTTGTCCTTATGGAAAATACATGTTAAACTTTATGGGGCTTGCGGAACCTCTAAATATCATTTTTTTCCCCAAAAAAACGCATTTATTTTTTGGTGGATTCGAAAAAATTTGCAGGGTGAGAGCATGAAAATTCGAAAAAAAATTTTCTAATGCATTTTTGGACCACCCTATTCTACACTCTTTTAGGGTTTTAGTAGAGAGTCTGTTTTTCTATTTGTATTCGGTTTGCAAAAAAAAAGATCCTTTATCAAGTTCACGTTACAATTTCGTTAGGAATAAATTGGCAGGTTTGGTTCAAACAAATTTTATTTATCAGAAATAGAATAAAAGAGTGAAACTTTTTCATTTTTTTAGTGCTGGAATTTTGGAATTCAGCAAATTTTGGACTGCAAGTCCTCGTAGGTCACAGAGAGTGGAATTATTTAGACAGAGTTGCTAATTATTCTTACGGTTCATTAAATGTCGGTAGATCAGAGGCCATTAGTTAATTAATTACAGACGCTCGTGTTTTATATTCATCCAGCCGCGGCGTAGGATCCAATAATCCGATCCTACATTACCAAGCGTCGTTCCGTGCCAGCCGCTGTTGTTTGTTACAAAACACAATTCGAGCCCACCCGTTTCACCTATTAAATAAAATACGAGCAACGTCAGTTGGTGTTCATTAACGGCACGACTAACGATTCGATTGTCGCACGATTGCGCATTTATTCGCCGCCGAATCGCGCGCGAGATCGCTCGCGCATTGATAATAAATCAGGTATACGAGAGTAGATCGAATCGTTCGTTGCATTGTTTCGTCCAGCGTTTTTCAATTGACCCGACTAAGCCATTTCTCACATAATGTTGCGAGAGTCAGTGCCCACTGTAAATATTCGCAAAAGTGGTGCAACTCGCTCGAATTTCCGACTAATAAAGCGATTTTGAGAGCTTTTGGACCATCACTCAACGTGCGCTGCTGTTGTTTCAAACAGGTAAAATGCAATCGCGCAATGTGAAAATAGTACGGGCGATAGCAGAGTGCAATTTATTGTTTTTATTTGTAAGATACGGTAGTGTGACTGTCTGCGTCGCTTCTTGTAAATTGTTCGGCTAAATTAAACCGATACGGCGTCTATACGAAGTGGCGATAGTTCAGTGCGATTCTGTGAACCGAAGCCACCCTCATTTGCATCAATTAATCGGACCTCCAAGTTTCTTCGTTGGCGTATTAGCCACCGGGGAGCGCGTCGAATGCGAGATAAAAGGAGCAAGGGAAGTGTTGCTAAAGGAAGTAAGAGAGGATGATGAGAAGGGAAAGGGGAAGTGGAAGGGACCTATTAAAATAAAGGAGAAAAACAAGTTTCGAGATAGTTGCGTTACGAGCGACGGGGGACGCATAACGATCTGTGCCCGGCGGTCGCCTGAGTTACGCGTCGGCCGGAAGTTATGCTCGCGCTTATCTTTCGAATTCCGGACTCGTCCCGCGCTTGTCCCTCGGTGATTCTAACTCCCGAAAACCCTGAGGTTTTCGAACTCCCGAACTGACTTGATACTTTTTACCCCTGTTCGTTCTGCTTGTCTTTAAACCCATATATATTTGTTTCTCTTCCATTTTTATTCGTCATCCTGTCACTACATTTCTCGGAATTTCAATTTTAGTGTTTTAATCCCAAAGTTCGAAAAAGCTTTTCACATAATCGAAAAGTTCTTTTGATATTATTGTCAAAAAGTTTGTTGGTTTTTCTAGAGAAGTCCTAATTTCTTTTGAATTATATTCTGATTTAATTATAATTCTGGTTCAAAATGTTTAGAAGTCTTGCTTAATGCTTGCTTCGAAAAATCTATCATATATCGATTTTCAGTTGACCCTTTTCGCAGGCGTCGGTCGTTGACATAACGCCTGTATCCTTAGCATCTGATGATGATGTGAGTCACATGAAGTACTCGGAAAAAAGCAAACTTTATATTGAAAATTTTCCATTTAATTTTCCTACTACGTTGTGAACACAACTTTTTAAGGAGTTATATCCCTTTGAATGGTCGAAAAACAAGGCTTTTTTTGGGGAATTTTTCTTAAAAATGCTTATAAAGCAATTAAAATGAGATTTGGCGGGTTTATTATACATATCTTTGGGTACACAAATCAATTTTTTACTTTTCAAAAAAATACAAAATGGTGACCTAGTGGCCGGTAGAAAGAGAACGCCTTTTTTTTGAGGCTCTCCACGGGTGGAAACGTTGAAGACGCACTTCAGCACCTAGGGCAAAAAAAAATTGTTTCATTTTCTACATTATTTTTGCGAGAAAAGTACACATGATTATTGCAAAATATTAATTTTTCGCGAAATGGAGTCAATATATTTAAAAAAAATGAATTTTTTTATATTGATGCCATTTATTGCAAAATATTGATTTTTCAATCAATATTTTCAATCAATATTAATTTTTTTATCAAATATAATTAATATATTTAATAATTATTTTATTAATATAATATATAATATAAGTATATTATAAATTAATTATATTTAATATTTATAATATATTTAATAATTATTAAATATAATTAAATATTAAATTTTTCAATCAATATTATCAAAACATTGATTTTTCAATCAATAGTTTGCAATAATCGTGTGTACTTCTCTCTCAAAACTAATTTAGACAATGAAAAAATTGTTTTGTTCGCCCTAGGTGCTGATGTGCGCCTCCAAAGTTTCCGCCCGTGGAAGGCTTCAAAAATAAGGCATCCCTTTTTTACCGGCCACTGGGCCGCCATTTAGTATTTTTTTCTTGGAAAATAAAAAACTGATTTGAGTTCTCAAAGATATGTATAATAAACCCTCCAAACCTCATTTTTATTGCTTTATAAGTATTTTAAAAAATATTCTCAAAATAGCCTTGTTTTTCGGCCACTCAAAGAGATATAACTCCTTAAATCAGTATTTTAAAGCCTTGCTTGAATCGGATTATAATTATAATAAAAGTGTAAGCTATCAAATATATATAAAGGGGTACATAAAATTTGATTAGTTTTATCCTATTGAATGAAAAATTTTTTTTCAACGAATGCCCCAAATTCGTTCACTTTACTCTTATAAGCGCATACAAAGTAATGACACAGAAAAAACAGAGGATGAAGTTTACCTCGATTCTAGAGTAAAAATAACCTTTGACAAAAATTAACTTCACAGGATAAATTTTACCCAAATATCGATTAAATTTTCTTTTGTTTTTCCATGACAACACATGCATTTTGAAAGAGGTGAATTTGTCTGACTAAGAATAAAAATTAACCTATAATAAATTTTATTCTTAGTTTTTTCTGTGGTCATCGCCAGTTTCAAGAATTTTAGGATAAAAAATTTATTTATTGAATAAGTTAATGTTTCAATTTTTATTTTTTTGGACTTACTGTTATTTTGTAAAAATCGTATTGTGACAAACGCATTTAGTCTCTGGTATATTTACATTCTTGACTTTAAAACGAATCAAAACATCCTGGATTTGTATATTCGACAAAAAATAAATAATTTCCCACTGAAATGACATATGAAAAGTACAAAAAAAGGCAAATAATCATTATCTCCTTAATCTGAAAAAAACTAAAGGTCGGAATGGACAGGATGATCTGCGAGGTCGACGTGGTGGAACGAAACGGCCGTGGAGATGATGAGGGTGGGTTGAGGTACGCGGTGCCATAATATGTTTCAGGGAGCTCATAATGGTGGACTGGCTGACGGCAAAAAATGAGCGTGGAAATTCCGTAACGGTCGACTCTCTGCGTCATGGCTGAGGCCGCGGATATTGTTGGACATTCCTCGGGTCGCGCGAATGCGGTCATCCGAATTCTAGGCGCGTAAACCACGCCGAATGTCCTCGCATGTCCGTGAGAGGGGTAAGGGGTGAAAAAGAGGGTGGCATCAGGCAAAAGGGAGAGAGGGAAAAGGGGCACTTGTCAGGGAAAATCCACCGTCGACTGCTGCCCCGCCGCAGCAATGCCGCCAAATCGCGTTCGCGCTATTTTAATTAATCGACAATGGTCGGGAGGCGTAAATACGGATATTTCAACTCATCTTCCCCCAAAATGCGTTTCACCGTAAGTGAGAGGCGAAAATCGAACTAAATGCAATCGTGAAATCCTGAAAAGGGAGTGTGCTCACTCTGTTGAAGTGATTTAGGATCAGCGGTAAATTGGGGGTAACGAGGATTCAAAGATTAAGGTAAATGCATCTATTTGCATCCGTATAAGGGTTACGACAGAATTTAAGACCAATAAACAAGTGTAATCCATTCCGATTCGCTAAAAAACTATTATTGATCTAAGAATATATATTATTTTAAAGAAAAATTTTTTGTTTTGATAAATTAATACAAATTGCACCGGAAAATTTGAAAATCCCGCAAAGATGTCATTGGACGTTGTTGCGTCCGCCTGATTCGCTTTTGGATGTATTTGCGCTCACCTTGTTGCCCCTACTTTTGCGTCAGGACGCAAACTGGTACTTGATGCGACAGCACCATTTTGCGTTCGTTATGCATGAAACTTGATAATGAAACCTATTTGCCTCCGCTCTTTAAAGGTTATGTTAGACTTGAATTATTCCGATCAAACTTATGTTACGTTATAGGTTTTACCGCAGAAAAAAAGCATTGCTTATCGAAAGACTGATATTTTTCACATCACTTACGACAATTTTCAGCATAAATACACTCACAGTTCAATTATTTCAAATACTTTAAACATACGGACGCACGCATGCACATCAGAATATTATTGCCCTGCTTAGCGACCATTCTGTAAAATAAATAATTCACTGACCAGTTGTGTGATGAAATTAGATTTTCGAATAGCTTGTTATGCTGAATTGCACACAACACTTGACTTACCTGGTAATTATTTTTCACGATCCGCAACAATGACAAAACTGACAGTCAATTTTGGAGTCCGCTCTACTAAGAATTTGCCCTCTGTGCACGAGTGAACACAAATGGCCACTTATAGCGTGCGATATGAAAAATGAAATTCGTGCGATATTTTTTCAATTTCGACAAAACACATATTTGAATGGACGCGCATGTTGTTAATAGAATAAACGCGCATATTGTTAATAGAATAAAATAAATACTCCTCATGAATCAATAAGTATAAAAATTCATTAAATTTACTATTTTTAATCAGGTTTGGACTCAAATAGGGGCACGGACGCAAATAGGTGCATTTACCTTACTTATTTTTTCTTTGCTCTTCTCTTTTCGTTGAATAAACTTTCCGCATTGAGTAGTCGATTTCTCTTTAGGGGTTTTGCAATAAATTATTTCAGAGGCATATTGTTTAGTTAAAAGAAACAATATCCATCAGAATTTTGAATAAATTATTGTTTAATAACAAAATTAACAAGTCCACTTTTTTCAGCCCCAAACTTTTTGACAGTTCTTGAAATCTCAGAACCACGGTTTAAGATAGTTTTAAACATTTGAAAAAGTTCTAAATTAGTGTTTTTGTCTGATATTCTCTACTCATCCCCTTTTAGAAAGTTGGTCATATCTCTCTTCTTTGTCATCTGATGAATATACCTATTTATTCTAATTTATTTTCAGTCACCCTTGAAAATCTTTACCCACTTACTGTTAGAGCCTTTTTCTTTATTCCTCTTTTTTACCTCAATAATATTAATCACCTTATTGCCAAAAGCTTTTCTCTAAAAACGAGGGCTTAATTTTTTTATAGTAAATAACTTTTTATAGTTATTCCAACCATTCCTAACTTAAACAAAGGTTTCAAGTTCTATCAACTTTTTTTCTACTTCGAAACTAGTTTCTACGAGAAATTTCTTTGTCAATCTTGACTCGAAGGAGTTTAATATCCTTCTTTTCGGCCAATGCACAACGCATAGTTTTCTTCCACGTTAGAGCATGGGGGCATGCTTCTGAAAATGATTGCGTATGTTGCGATGCGTAGCAGATCGATGGCCACAGAACACCAGGATCTGTCACGCACAAAAATATGACGTCGTATATCTGCACTGTCAGACGGCTCCAGGATTGTTTACGACTCATAGGATCGTTTCCAGAAGGCTTGCTAGCTATAAACGCATTGCGAAATGGACGAACTAAAAGTATCAGAAACGCTCGGAGAAATAAATTTGAATCGCTGCATTACTTAAGTATTATTTCACGCAGAAAAATACTACGTACTCAGGAATATGTACAAAAATATCTTCCGACATTCCGAAGATGATATGATCCATGATTCCTAAAATGTCACATCGAATTTCACGATACGAAAGTCGAAACATTTACGATTCTATATCGAAAATGTGGCCATTTCCTATTTTTCAAAATACCCCTTAGAGATCGAATGATCTGTCAGGCAGAAAAAATTGAGCGCACGTTACCTGGATATTAATCTAAAACCCTTTTTTCTTTTTGAGCCTGGATTTAATAGCAATAAATTTACAAAATTGTTTTTTATCATGAATTTTTCATGAGTAAATTCTGTAGAGAATTCATCATTCGGTGGAAAGTTTTGATACGATATTTCTAGCCCTAATGTACCCTTGATGAAAATAATCCCTGCGTTACAAGTACAGTGGGTCGTTAGTGGAAGTTCGCTCGTCAAAAGTTCCTCTCGCGTCCCATTTACAGCCTGGTGGATCACTTTGGGGTGGATAGGGTTGTTTGAAGGGGGAAAGGGGGTTGTAAGGGGAGAGGGGGGTGACAGCGCGACGAACACTCCATCCACCCCGAAACCACAAAGATCTCAATTAAACCCGAGATGAACGGGTGGGAATCGCTGGAAATAAAAGATAAACAACCCCAATGCTGTCGCGGAATCACATGATCGAAGACGGGGTCGGTTTGATGGCACGCGCACGTTATACCGCAACTACGCAAATACAAACACACACACACACATGCATCGGAACAGGTTGGTGGGTGCGCGTGTGCTTTATGCCATCGTATTTTTCAATTGCCTCGCTAACGAAATAGTCTGACGATAGCGCCGGTTTCAATAGCGCCGCTCCCTATGCCGCCCGCATATACGTTTCATGTATAGGTCGGTACTCGCGTTTGATTAAACCTTGCTTTTACCGTCAGGGCTGGACAATTCTTAAATTAATTTATCCCAAACTCATGGCCCGAAAATGGGAAAATAGTTTTCTGAAATGTTTCTCGTTATGGTTATGTAGTAAAAAAAAATGACAGAGCTATTAATATAAGCGTACTTCAGGTTCGTCTTCCTTTTTTTTATTTTTTATTTGCCAATAAACAGCCCTCATCCTTGCGGTCAAAACGGACACTACAAAGTACAAATGTACCAACTATAGGTTAACATTATGATCATATATCTAGAGTATGTCAGTATGACGTTTAAACAGTGGTTATCTAATGCTGCATTTTCTACGATCTGCAATTTATTACAAATTTAGTTATTACATCGATGAAGTCTTGTTTTTTCATTGATACAATATCAATTGATCTGTCTGATCTTTAATTAAATTATCGTTAATTTAAATTAACGTTTGTGCACATTACAAATACAGGCACAAATGATTCGATTAAGGTATTAGGCATAGGTAGATTATATCCGTGTATTCAGGCCGTGGAACTTTAAAATCAATTCTTTGCAAAATATCCGTGCAATCAACTAAGGCATGAAGAAGGTTATATAAAAATATACCTCCCGCCATCACTCGTCTTTCAACTAGTGTCAATGTTCATAAATTTTGACGTAAGTACAAGTAGTTTTGAAAAATAAAATAATTATTTAACATACTTGTTCTCGAAAGTGGTTTTTTATTCATGGACCTTTAACTTTGGGCGATAAAGAAAAGAGATAAAAAAGATTTAAGAGTGGGAATCTGTATCATATAATATAAAGATTTGGAAACCAAATCTAGCCAATCTTCGACCGACAATGTATAGGTATGTTGTAGGATAGATTATTTCTGTCTTACGTATCTGTATCTTCAGTGAAATAGTAAAAATTACATAAAGGAATAATTTATGACGATTATTGACGACTATTATTGTTTTTTGGAATTTTTGGGAATAACGCAGCCCTGTAGGTCAGAGCAGGGTGAAATCATCCACCGGAATTCCGGACACCACGTGGGGTAAATCGGGGGTGCAGGAGCGCGTCGGATGAAAATCGATTGTCGAAGGATGACTGCGTCACTTTGGAATTGATGAAAAGAGAGATATTATATTCCCGGCGACCTTTTATCGGATCGGCACGCGATGTCTGTGGGATATCTTATGAATGTCCTCGAAGCGTTCTATTGTATCCTGAAACACGGAAGAAAAATGAAGACCTAATAGATATCCATGAGCGCGGAAGAAAAATGATGACCCTAATGGAATCCTTTCACTCTCTAAGATCAATTTTTTTAAAATTGAACCTTGGACCATATCACATTAAATAATATGGTAAAATTAAATTGTATCGTATATTCGCATATTTATGCGTTATTAGTTTACGAAACTTGTTCAGTATTGCTCGAGTTGAGGCAAGGTTAAGGCCCTAGGCATTTCGTTATTAATTTATAGTTTAGTGAATAACGAAAATCGATATTCGATATTTGATTGAAGCAATTTTCATCAATGAAGCTAAAGATAGATTGCTTTTTTACGAAAAAAAGTATAATTTTAATTCGAAATCATTATAAAACTATTTGTAGAGAAATTTCCAGCAGTGAACTACTGCGTTTCGCTAATTCTGATTCGCTTAGTTAATCTACTGCTGGGAAATCAAGCACGTTAGCTTCGGCTTCGATTTACCTAATTATAAATTGACACGTTAGCGCCTGCAACCAGTGAATTTAATGATTTACGATCAAAACTACGTTAATCCATGTTGTACTATTAATTATTGGATGGACTGCACTTCCTTCCAAAATACCTTACGAAATTAGGAATATTACATACTTTCCTGTTTAAAATTAATTCTTAAATATATTAGTAACTTGGAGAAATAACTGTACACTTTAACACGTGTTAACTCCTTTCTCGCTGACAGAGAGAAATGTCCATATTCCCATGATACTGGTCTCATTTCAGTAGATAAGGAAATTCTAAGCTAGACGTGCATTCCGCGTTTCTTTTCTCTCAACGTGGAAATAAGTTTCCTTTAATATAAAACATAACTTTTCATTTACATGATAAAAATGAAATTGCCTAAAGTTTCAAAATTACACAAGTTTTTCAGACACTACTTTCAGAAAAATACCTTATACTACTAATTAGATATTTTATTTTTTCTACTTTAAGACTGAATTGGAGTAATTTCTGTTTTTATATCACAGAAAATCCCAAGGTATATACCAACGATTTAATGCGATGTATAAGATTTTATTTAATTATTACCTGATGTTTCCTGACTAAAAACGGTTTATGCTACTGATTTTTAATTAATTTTATATTTATTTATATTTTATTCGGTTTTTTCAACCTCAAAGTTATTTCGGAATCATTTTTGTCCTTTAGAAGCTTTCCTTAGGAATTGCCTGACAAAACCCATTTATATTACTGAATGCCTGACCGAAATTGAATAAACTATTGATTTTACACATTTTATTTTTCTAGGTCAATTATTACTTTGAAATTCCTTCGAAGTGTCATGAACTGAAATTTCTTAAAAGGATTCGTCTGACCATAAAAGTGCCTCTAATACTACTTGTTTGAACAAAATGGGGATATTCTACTCAAGGATATTTTATTTCCTCTGTTTCAATATCGCATTGGTTGGTTTAATCAAAATATTTTTTTTAATTAACTAAACGCAGTAAAGCAAACGATTTTGTTCAAAGAACAAAATGTTTTTCTGAGTGTCAAAAATGATCACAAACACCTACAGAGAAATTATGAAATTCTTTATATTTTTCAATTCTTTCAAATTATTAATTGGAACAAAAATTGACGATGAAAGCAAATTAGTTCGATTAAAGTTATTTTTCGACTTTTCAAAAGGTTTTAGAGATTCGAGACTGGATTTGTAATATAGAAAGCAGAAGATTTTCGAATAGAACCATTGAGAATATCGCATTGAGATCGTCCTCACGAATCCATGTACCAACCGATGACAAATAAATTGGGCATGCTGGTCGATAAGTGATATCTGGAGCCCTCGTCGACGATTCTTCTGGACTCTCACCAATTTCATCTCTATTTTCTCAAGTTGGCGCGCCGCTTTTCAAAGATCTGCCGGCAGGCAACCGAAGGGCCATTATCGGCCAGTGTCAATATCTTGTTACTAGCATATAGCGTCGCGACGGTGGTTGTCTTCTGTTTACTCTCTTGTGCAACGACTCTCTAACCTTTCCGCCACTTTTCCCTTTTCCTATCATCGCTTTTAGCGTTATTCCCCTTACCAAACACCCAGACCATCCTCTTTACAGTTTCATGAAAATTTTTCAACGTCTCCCAGACTAGTAACTTGTATCAAATAAGTTCACTATTCTCTTGATAAACGGACTTTTTTCTTGCCGCCCCTCTAGACTTTCAGAGCCACTCCAAATTTGAAATTTGCAAGTGGAGCGAGGACTGATAAAATGGCATTGCAATTATGTAAACAAAAAAAAGCTGATAAGAAAATCTTTGCCGAAATGATATGCTTTAAAAAAATAGGTTCGTAGAATATACAAAACTAAATTTACTATTTCACTGCAAATTTTGAAGATCTATGAAATAATAATTAAAGAAGTAAAAGCACAATAGAATGTTAATAATAAAATTGTTGGATTGCCTTTTTTACCTCAAAATGAATTCATACGTTTTCAAAATTAAAATTGCCCACATGTGTCAAAAAATTGAAAATATATTTTTTTATTCATTGAGATTTAAATCTAAATGGAAGAATGTCACGATGAGTGACTGTGAAACAATTGTCGCAGAGAATAAGCCCCAAAAGACTGCTATGTTTCGAAAAAAATCACCTCAGGGAGTGCTAAACAATCGAAACTTCCTTTACATCCATTTGTTACATGATTTATTTCGGCTGCTCTCGGTTTCGGGTAGTTTCACCTTCAAATGCCTCCAGGAACTATATACCATATTTGGTTTGTAAAACTAAAATAGTATTATACACACAAATTTTTATTGAATAATCTTTACTTATATTTCTTATTATATACTTTTTATATTATACTTATTATATTATATTAGGATATTATATATATATTATATTATACTTATTTATATATACTTATTATATACTTATTATCTTATACTTAAAAAGCAGGATCATGAAAATAATTTCTTCTAATTAAGTAGATAAGGAAAACCTGCTTCCGGCAGAAATGGATCCTGTCTGACCAAAAATTACTTTTATCACTTAATCCCCTCTTGTAGAATCTTTACCTCTGAATTTCTTTTTGCTAGAGCAGAATTACACGTTTACCTAAAAATTTAAAATACAGAAAATCACAAATATTGCGGGATATACATAAAAAGTAATGTTCTTTTATGGAAATAAAATACAATAGTGAATTTGTCAGAAAATCGTGGAGCGAATTTCTTGGCAAGAGTTATCATCCTGAAAGTATTATAACTCGCAAAACTGCTTAAAATTGCCTTTTGCGCGTTTACAAAAATTAGAGCACGCGAACATTTAACTGACCACATGCATGTGCATATACCGGAAACAATCACCAGACCGCACGTACAAACAAGAACGTTTACCCGGCAGCCAATTTTCATTAAACCAAACTATTATGCCTTCGGTAATTTCCATTTAATTTATCGAACCGGAAAATCATTAGGCTTCATTAGATTCAAAGAAATGTAATGAAATAATGTTGTGCTTAAAACGTTAATTATATTTTATAAAATTTATATTTATGAAGATAATTTATTATTTATGAAAGACCTTTTAGTTTATTTCGTTATTTGTTGTATTAATTTTTCATTTTCATTTCACGTGTTTTAATCAACTAATCAACACTGAAATAATGTAATGTAGATGAATAGACGTAATACAGGTTAAAAGGTAAAATGAAAATTGCAGCTCCTATATTTTAAAAGATAATTGCGAGAAGAAGGGGAAACAGTCGAGGTGGATATTCACCACGTCCAGGGAAATAGTCGACTGGTCGACATAAGGTGTGAAAAGCACGTGCGCGTAATAATGTAGTGACGTCGTAGAACGGAGTGCGGGGGCCTACGAAATATGCTAAGGACTGGTGAGTGAGCACCTTTCGTGAGAATTTCGCGTTTGGAAGACGAAACGGTTTCATTTCCTGGAATTCATTTTCGCCCCTTCACATTCTGATGGAGCCGTAACCCGGGTTTCAACGTACCCACGAGACTGTCCGGAGTCTCCTGGGACGATTATTTCGTACGAGGAATACGTTGCTCTCATTCATTTGTCACTTTTCGCCAAGTGCCCATATTAATTCTCCGTCTCAGAAAATTTGCATTCTTCCGCAAAAATGGTATAATTACAACAATCATTATTTCAAATAAAACAATTTTTATTCCTAATTTCGTTTCATTTATGTTTCTTCCATTTTATTACATATTTTACTATTACATTTGAATTTGATAAAATTTTTTTATTAATCGACTTTCTATGTATTTTCTTGAAATTTTGACCATATGCTATTAATAGTGTTATCTATAGATTCCTCAAATGATAAAAACCGTAACGATACTAAGGTGGAGATATTCACTTCAAAGTTGCGTGTTTTAACATGTAATATATAGGCGCCCATATAGCACAGGTTAAGCCAAAACATACTTTTCATATGCCAGAAATATGCAGAACATTCAATGTATATTTCTTATTTCCTCGGCATATTTTGTGCTGTATCGGAAAGCATGAGCTAGAGTTACATTTTCATTTAGGGGAGAGTGACTCGATCTGGATAAAAAAAGTTTTGACTTTATAATAATTAAACATTTTACAGAAAAAAGAAAAGTATTGCTTACGAAATTGAAGATAAAACATACCATTAAACAATACCAGTAACGTAACAAAGATTATATGAGATATTTACGCGTAATTATTCTTTTTCTGAACCATTGCACTTTTATCCAGATGAGGATTTGGGACCACCATCTGCAAAATCGTGTTTTACAGCACTCACAGTATTAATTGATTGATATTTCACTTGATCTCATCGAGTAGCATTTCAGCACTGTTAGTTTTCAATGTTTTTTCTTGATAAAAGTAATATTTTTAAATATATTGTAAAACATATACCATTTATTATCTCTATTATATTTACTATTAAATAATAACAGCCACTTCTGCGAACTTTAAGTGCTCAAAAAATCTGTTAAAATAGCTAGTTCTTTTATGTTGGCAAATTTTGCGGGTCATTTGAAAAATTTTTGAGTGTTTTTTTCACGAACTATCCAGATCGGGGAAAATGACACTACCAATAAAAGCATTTTAATTACGTTGTTTGTGGTAATTAAAAGTCTGTTTCTGTAGAAAGTTTAAAGCCAAATGTTCCATGAATACAAAGAACAAAAGAAACAGTTTTAAAAATTACGAAATTATCAGAGGTAAAAAGTTACGTCTTCATGTAAACAGCATCAGTAGACAGCAGTAAAAATTTCGAAATTATAAGAGATAAAAAGTTACGTCTTCATGTCGACAACACATTCTTCATTTTTTTTTAAGCGACAAATAAGGGCTAAACCGTATTGTTATGTCACAAACAACAAAACATACCCCTTTATTTCCTAAAACCTCGTTTTGTTTGAGTTCTCGATAGGGATCTCAAACGGGGATGAGGAGGTCAATGAGAATACGCTAGATGTGGTAAAAATGGAATTTATTACAAATGCATTGGTGGTTTACAAACTTATTTGAGAAAACATAGATTTGAGAAAAGGTTTGCAATAGACTCGGTTATCTTTATTTATGGGTACTTACAACAAAGATAATGCAACTGCTGGGTTTGTTCCTTTTTAGGGTTGCAATTTGGTGAATTCTGGCTGTTGAGATGGAGATGTGGAGACTAATAGCTTCTGCTGACGCTCGGTCGTAAGAACCGATTTTATTGTAGTTTTTCACCTTGAGGGACCACTTAGCGATTCTTTTGGTTTAATGTTTTTTCACTTCCATTTTCGAGGTTTGGGAATGACTTCGTCACTTTCTCTTGGTTAAAATAGATAGCAGGGTAGTCAGTACCTGAGGCTAGGTACCGACAAGACTTGACGAAAAAACTGATCTGCACTTTGGGCAGTGTGGCCGGTTGCGAACACTTTTACTGCACGTAATTTGAGGAGAACTAGAACTTGCTCGCACGCAGGTTGAAGAAAAACTGATCATGCCTCCCGTTGCTTCCTGGGGTTTTTATACCTATTAGCTACATTAGTTGGATAGAGTGCGACAATCCCTTTGTCTCTATCCCACATTTAAAAGCATAGTGACTCACTGAGGAAGTCCGACCCAGATCACTTTGAAATATCGAAAGTGGAGATTATTGTAAGTGGTTTGTGACAGGTCTTCAAACTTTTTCCTGTGTTTCTGGTAAATATTTTGGGTTTAAAAAGCGCGGTAACTCATTTAGTTACCGGTGCACCGAGATCGCTTAGAAAGATGCAAGGTGGAGATTACTGTGAGTATAGTGCAATGGCATTTTCGTCTTCCTCCCATATCTATGTTTGATTTCTTGTACTTAAAAGTTGGTGACTTGTTTATGAAGGAGTGCGCCAAGATCCTTTTTTATCTCGCTTGCGTTTTCCCTAATTCTTTTGGAACGAAGGTTCCAAACGCCGATTACATGCTTATGGCAAGCTAGTTGCAGATCCGAGAGAAGATTAGTGTACGTCATTCCCATATTTCCTTCAATTACATAATTTGACAATAAGATTTTCCTCATGTAATTTGTACATAAACAATAAGTTTACCATACGCTGGATTTGGATATTCTTAATAATCATATTCACTATATTTATTAAATAACGTCATGGGACGTGACAATATCTATACATTATAACTGAATTTTTTATTTAATTTTATTTTTAATTTTGATTTCGAGTAATCTTTAAATTTTAGTAATTTTCATAAATTATTTTTCAACATTAAATTGACTGATTTCAATTTATGATGTCTGATTTTTATTTTCTAAATTTTTGCTTTTATACTTGACTCTAAATTTATAAATTTCTGATTTTAAGTTTAGAATTTTTGTCTGCGCGACAGATTTTTTTATTTAATAAAACAAGCAAAAGAATCTACTGAACTTACAGTGGGTGAAACATCTTTTTTTATAACACGGAATCCATGGCCAAATAACCAAAAAAACCTACCATCATTTTATTATGAATCTATTGAACGTTACCCGAAAGCATGCTAAGCTAGTTTATTATTCACGGAAATGTTAGATAAGGGCAAAGGATGTTCATAAGAGAAACACGATCTATTTAAAATAATAAACGAATATTTATTCAAACAGATTTGATGGAGCATTTAGTCAAAGGAAAAAATGATTTTTATAACAGAAATATTTATTCAATTTGACGCGATTTGACCTTTAATTTAACCCTGATTGACTATACCGGTCACATGACTCCAAATTATTCGATTACAGATCAATTTCAAAGTAATTCTCACCAGACTTCTAATTTTGAAAATAAATTTAATCATAACGCTTGATTGGACTTTTATCAGATTTGATTTCTCTATCGAGAAACTGAATTGAAGACCGAAACTCACGATCTAAGAATTGAGACGCTTGGGATGGTACATAGCCATCCAAAGTCAAGAGAATGAATTTGACAATTTAAGTTCAGGATTTAAAATAAAAAATACCTTGAATTCAACTCAATCGACGAAATAACTTACTTGGAATTTCTACGCTGGACTTTGAAGATGGAGCCATTTTCAAATTCCGGCTAAATTTCAAAGTCGTCTAAAATTTGAATATTACTTAAATATTACTAAGTTCAGGATTTATAAACAAAATCACTTTAAATTCAACTCAATCGACGAAAGAAATTACTTGGTATTTTTACGCCGGACTTTAAAGATTGAGCCATCTTCAAAGTTCGGCTAAAATTTAAAGTCGTCTCTTTATTTGAATATTACTTAAAATCTTCTAGGACTTCACGTCTAGTGACTTTAATGACGCCAATATAGCTGAATTCTAGCTGCTAGAGTAGAAACAGAGACGAACAACCTAGTTGGTCAAATTAAAATGTAACGCTGCAACAAACTGATCAAAAGAGTGACTTTCGGAGAACTCTGTTTTATCGACCTTCATCGAGTTTTTCGTAGATTTTGAATTTACGCGGGCGAATTTTCCTTCAGAGTTGCTGCCCTCTGCTGTTGATTGGCATGAACAGCCATCTGAACTAACACTTTAGGTTATGTTCGCCGCTGTGAACATCGCCCTTGTCGAGTCTTCACTCCTATTGAGCTCCAACCCACCAGGATTGCAGTGAGTGTTGTTTCGGCCTGCTCAAATGTACAAGAGGACCTTCGAAGGCTCAGGTTATTTCGTATGTGTGCTACTGGACTTTTGATATCCCGACCAGATTGTTTCCACCATATAATCAGACTTTTGACCTGGATAAACAGGAAGACTTGATTGGCTTTCCGGATATTTTATATGAAACAAATCAAAGAAAGTATAAATCTACTAGACTAGTCGTTGGATCCCTAATAGCACGGAATGTTCGAGCAACGTTCTAGAGGGGCGTTCCCGGAACGCTGATAGAATGTTCCAAATGTCCGCTCACCTAGAACGTTCCAAGGGAACATTGATGGAACGTTCCACTGTGCAGAAAACTATAAGGCTGCACAGTAGTTTTCTATGGTACTTATAGCTTCGCAGTACTTTTTTATGGTTATGAAAAGTAATGCTGTTCAGTTATGTAAGTTTTCTATTTAGTCTGCAAAACTTCACCTTTCCTGGTAACGTTCCATTAATTTTCCCTTGAAACGCTTCAGGTGGGCGGACATTTGGAACATTCCATCAGCGTTCCAGGAACGTCCCTCTGAAATGTTCCGAAGGTCCCAGTGACACGCTCCCGGAACATTCCGTGCAATTAGGGATATAACAAAATCGTGTAAGAATCATGATCTGGCGCGAAAGAGGTAAGAATCATGCGTATTCAAAACTAAATTTTGTTAATTGTTTTCCTTCAATTAAATTTGAGAGGTCCCATCATGGCACAATTCGACAGGAATAGCCAGGACTACCCAACTGTGATATGTTACAATAAAACTCATACACATAAAAAAATACTTAAAATTATTAAACAAACATTATAGGTCACATAGTTCACCAGGAATTGCCAGGACTACCCGACTGTGATATGTTACAATAAAATTCATACAAATCAGGGATCCGAACGAAATTGAGGGCCATTTTTCAATACTTTCCCATTATTCCTACAAATTCAAAACAGTTCGCCTAAATATTCAGCTGAGTATGAGAAAGTGCTGCAATATTATAGAACCACCGAGTTGCAATGTCGAAATTGTGTCATCAAAGTTTTACGACGATAGAAACGAAAAGAAACGTAACGAAACTTTCGTTACGTTTCTTTTCGTTCTTTTCTGTATAAAACTAAAATGCCTCATAACCTAGTGGTTCTTCGTCGGTAGTTTTATAATATATCAGCACTTTCTCGTATTCTGCTGAATATTTCGTCAAATTATTTTGAATTTATAGAAATAATTGAAAAATATCAAAAAATGACCCTTAATTTCGTTCGGATCCCTGATATAAATAAGAAAATACATAAAATTAATAAACGAAAATTACAGGTCACTTAGTTCGAAAGATAATTTATACATCCCAATAAAAGACCAATCGAAAATATTTTGTTGCCTTGCAAATATTTGATAATAAAGTTGGTTTATAGTTCAGAAAATGCATTTGTTTTCTAGAGACGAAATATTAAGAACAGAATTTCTTTTAAGTTGATGAGAGACATAAGTCCATATTTTTGAAATTAAACTTTAGGACAATTCTGAAAGACAGAAATGCTGATTTATTATCGCAGAGAGTACAGTTAATTCAAAGCCTCGAGTGGCCGGGGCTACCCGATTCTTCCCTAAGCCCCAGCTTGAAAATCCTGGGATCCGATTACGATTCTTTCTCTCACATTACACATTTTCTGTTCCACATTTCACATAACTTTTTTAAAAAAATTGGGATTTTACATTCCACATGTTTGAAAAATATTAAGTTGCTTCAATTTTATCATTTTAAGCAATTTTAAAGACCCGCTGGCGTGACCTAGGCGTTTTGAGGACCGTTGGCAATGGTTGGGTCGACTAAAATGGGTATACTAGAAGCATCTTCTTTGAGGAAATATGACCCTATATAAAT
>JBAGKK010367601.1:0-18787 GCA_037177015.1 Euceroptres primus
ATCCATGCAAAAGAGCGAGCGCGAAGCACGAGAATCGTGATGAGAATGTGTTCCTTAAGGTCGATAGAACCTTAAGTTAGTTGCCATCTGAAATTGAAATCAAAAACAAAGTTAACAATCTCTTTAGAAGTCCTGAGGGCTTTGAGAAAATTAAACATGATTTAATTTCTAAAGAATCAATAAAATGAGTCGCAAGCACAATCGCGAGCCCTAGGGGCGCTCAAACTAGCGAGCGAGGTGACCTTCGCGAGCTATAAGGACCTCGCGCGTAGCACGAGGTTAAACGATAACGGAGCGCGACGTTCAATAATATCGGAGCGCGTAGCGCGACGGTTAATAGTATCGGAGCGCGTAGCGCGACGATTAATAATATCGGAGCGCGTGGCGCGACAATTAATAATATCGGAGCGCGTAGCGCGACGATCAATAGCATCGGAGCGCGAAGCTCGACGGCCACTTTGCGCGCCCTAGGCGCGCTCAAACTTGCGAGCGAAGCGTGCCGCGCGCGATGAGAATGTGAATATTATAAAGCTGTCAGTTTATTATAATTTAACACAGATTTCTCGTTGTGTAGAGATTTATGATAAACTTATAAATAAAGTTTTTTTAAATGACTAAAAGGGCCCTATTTTCTTTATAATAATGCTTTATTTTTAGAATTAACATTTATAAACATCCCAAAATCGCAGAGAATTTACCAAAAAATGGTTAAATATTAATTATTCAGCATCATATCTAACTCCTGAAATACTTAGTGTGTAATACAAGTGTATTAATTTTTTAGAATTTTCTGTTGTTAGTCGGTTTCTGAGTTTGCTGTGAACCAACCGCCGCTGAGAAAGAAATTGTTCAAGGGCCGCAGTAGAGCTGGGTATTTTTAACAACAGTTTTGTCAATTTCGATAATTCCGGATGTCTTCCTTCGGCGAAAGTCCAAAACGTTTCTGGCCACTGAATATTTTTCTGCTTCAGTTTAAGGAAAATACCTTCATCTTTTTGATAAGAGGTTAAGTCCTTTAGTCCTGTTTCATTTAAATTCTCTATTAAGAGTCGATTAGCCATTTCATCATAAGTAGCATCTCCAACAAATACTTTGCCCTTGTAAGAAGGATGCAAAAGGTTAGCAGCTGAAGTTACAGGTTTAATAACCTTTTTTAGACGCTTTTCAAGAATTGAATCATAAACATCGTTGCACAAAGGAAATTGCAAGTTAATCCACTCTTCTACGGAATCAGTTATATTGAAATCTGCTCTTTGGCATTTATTGACAAGTTTACAAATCCCGTCAAAGATAATTATGAATTTTACCAATTCCTCTTCAAAGCCTGCTGCTTCCGCATTAAGATTATGTGTACCTTCCAAAATTCTGTCTCGCATATGAGCTAAATTTTCAAGGTAGCAACGATAAGAATTACGGTAGGAGAACCACCTTGTATTAGCTGGTAAGCAGATTCTTTTACCACCACGCTGATATAATAAATAAGAGGTTTTTTTTTAAAATAGAGATGACATAATTATTTCTACGTTTTATATTTTTACACTCTCGTTAAGAAATTTTTCTTCTTTTTGCAAATTTTTCTTTCTCTCTAAAGAAAAAACAAAAATGTCAAAATATACTAATAAAAATCACGTGTTGTTCAAATGTAACACTCCTACAGATCGTTTATGAATAACAAAATATATTAAATTAAATTAATATAAATTGCCTATTATTATGTTGGAAAAAAAATTCTTTTCAGATATTTACGTATTTCGAATTTTTAGAGAAGAAGAAAAGTATTTGCTACGCAAAGATTTTTTAGACTTACTACGCGATGTTTAGATCTCATTCCCGACTTTTCCTTTCTGATCACATTTTCTTCTCCGACGTTTTTCAAGACATCTTGATCATTCGTTAAACTTTGAGTTTCTTCCTGACCATTTAGATCATTGTTAATATTTCGAGTGTTTTCTTGCTGTGTACCTTGCTCATTTGTTAAGTTTATCGCCTGCTTACAAATGTCACTTAAAGAGAAATAGAAAATATAATTCAGTTCTATTTTAAATAATCTTAAAGCTTTATTTTACACGGCTTCCATTATTATTTTCGAATGACATTGATTAAATATGATGTATGAATGTCATATTTAAATTAAGAACGCACTGTACAAAAAACCTGCAGTGCAACGTCATGAGTTATCTTGAAATCTCGGAGAATCTTCAGATATTAAATTAAATAGTTAATAATGAATTATATTGATAAATAATTTTTGATAAATAGATACTTGTTTACATACCTGTGGGCCTTTAATCGCTTATAACCTGTTTTTAAAAACTTTTTGACAAAGTAAACGCTTCGCAACGTTTTTACTTGCCAGCTTCTGGCGCTCGAAATTAATTTGTTCCCACGGTATCCCCCCCTAAAAAGTTTTTTTCTACTTATTCTTAACATTTTTACTGTCAAAATTCAAATTAAATCGATTGAACAGCTTTATAAAAGGTTATGTCAATTATTCAAATCTGTCAAATGCAGCCCCGCCCACGTAAATTACGTCCGCCATCTTTGATATGTATTATACATAGTTTTCTACGTATATTACGTCGTTTATGTATTATACATAGAAAACCTGGAGTGACGCGTCACAACTCATCTCTGCTCCGTGCACGCAATTTAAAGCCTTGCACATACGGCCATGACCAGGTGGATGATGCTTAACATCTGTGAACAGAACTTAAGACACGGAGCGCATGCGCCACCGTAGGCACTGACGAACTCGAGCCGAAAGCGGGGAGCGACTTCGCTATCCAAAACCGTAGGTCTGCTCGGAAGATTTTTAATTCAATCGAAACTCAATTAGCTAGGGCTTAATTTGAGAAGGTTGATCAACTGATTAAAAAATTCCTCAGAGGGCAGAAATTCTCATCGTTTAAATCCTTCTGTGAATCCCTTGATGCATCCTCCGGTTTTAATAAAATATGGCGGGTGGTTAACTCTCTTATGAGCAGGAATGCTCCTAAGAATACAAACATAGTTAATGATTCGGATTCTTCTAAACTTTGTACATTGCAGGAAGATCTTTTTAGACCCGATATCATCCCCACTGACATATCTCCTGTTCCCTTTGATGATGAAGCAGATCCTTTTAATGATCCATTCATCTCTCAGGAATTTGAGTTGACCCTTAAGGCCTGTAAAAAGAAATCTGCCCCTGAATTGGACGGAATTTCGTACGAAATTTTGAAGAAGTTCGCCGAGCCCGTGATGGCGTTTTTATTGAAATTATTTAATTTTTTTATCGAATCTCTAAGTTTCCGGAAGCATGGCGGAATTCTTTCGTGCGTTTTATCCCCAAGCCTTCGGGGAAGGGCTTTAGACCCATCTCCCTAACTTCCACGTTTTGCAAATTGTTTGAGAGGTTGATCCAGAGACGTCTGGAACACAGAGTCGAGAGCAAAGGCTGGATCCCTAAGTGTCAATTTGGCTTCCGACGAGGAAGATCTGCTTTGGACTGTGTCTCGATGGTTACTGCGGATATTGTGCAGGGTTTTGGACAAAGAGAAAGTATGCTAACCCTTGCCCTGAACATCAAGGGCGCTTTTAACAGCATTCTTCCAAGGGTATTGGTCAATCAGCTGATCGAGTTGGGTGTTCCTAGCAGGATTGTTAATTTCGTAGGCTTCCTGACTTCTAGAAGAGGATTGTTCTTCTCTGCTGAAGGGGATGAATATAGAGAATGTGGAGTTGGGGTTCCACAGGTGGGGGGGGGGTTGTCTCCCATTCTGTTTAACCTTGACCTTCACAGGCTCTTGGAGTTCCTTCCTCCGAATGTTAGGGCGGCCATTTACGAGGATGATCTCCTGCTGTATATCCGATTCGAAAACATCAACGAGGCTCTTATACTGCTTCGGTCTGCTATTGATTCAATGTCGCCTTGGCTTAGAGAATTGGAACTGGCAATCTCCCTTCCTAAAACGCAGCTCTTTTTATTTTCCCGCACTCGCCTCAGTTCGGAACATATTTCCCTCCCGGTCGACGGCATTGACTTTCCTTGCCAGGATACTTTGCTCTACCTTGGGATCCTTCTGGATAAACGTCTTACCTGGATACATCATATTAATTATATAGCTGCTAAGGTTTTTAAGGCAGTAAATGTACTCAAGGTGATTGCTAGGGTCTCGTGGGGAACCAACCCTCTTCTTCTTCGGCAGGTTATGAGGAACTTGGCAAAGGCATATTTGGAGTGGGGAGCCTCTCTTTTTGGAGGGCGAGCTCCTCTGCACTCAAAATTCTTGATCGGGCGCACTATGCGGCTCTTAGAGTGATGTTGGGGTGTATGAGCTCCACCCCGATCACCTTTCTATTAGCCGAGACGGATGAGCCCCCTTTTATGCTTCGAAGGAGCCTTTTGGAAAATCGGTTCATCTTAAGAAATTATTCATGGAGAGAAAATCCTTTTTTGCCGAAACTCCAGTTATTATCAGAGAGGAGAAGCAGGCTGAAGGGGAAATTCAGGGTGAACCCTGCAAAAACAGGGCTTTTGGCTGCATATAAGTGTTGAAGGGATTATGAAGTGCTGCGCACGGTTATGCAAGCCATCATATTTCGATGTTCCATGGAGTGAATTCTTCAGTGCTCTGGATATAAATTTGGATTTGGGGTTGGTTATCAAAATGTCAGAGTCTCCAGCAGACGAATGTGCGAGGGTCTTGCTTCATTTCTATCTTAGTTTTTGTGAAGTCTATACAGATGGTTCCCTCAATCCTTCGAAAGATAGGGTGGGCTGCGGGTATTATATACCAGTTTTTGATGTTAGATTTGGATTGCATCTTAATAATTTTGCTTCTATACTTACTGCGGAGTTATTTGCTATATTTTTTGCTCTTAAATTTGTCCTTCGAGGATTAGACAGAACCATTATCCTGTCGGATTCCAGGTCTGCCCTTTGGACCATTAAAAATAGCTTTAAGGATTCAAGTTACGCATTAGTCTGTAGAAAAATTGTACATTTAATAGAGTGCATTAAAGAAACTGGGAAATTAGTGTCTCTCATTTGCATTCCCTCTCATTCGGGTATTGTAAGAAACTCGGTAGCTGATGGGGTTACTAAATCTGCAGCTGCTCTTGATTTCTACTCCTCGGTCTAGCTTCCTTTAGAAGACTTGAAAACTGTTTTTAAGAAGGATCATAGCGATTGGCGCTGCACCCTCTGGCCCTATGGTGCCACGGGGGGAAGTCGTTCTCAATACTTCTCGCGGGTTAGTTACAAATCCTTTCGGCCTTGGTTTGAGGGTGTAGAGGCCTCTAGGGCTTATATCAACCTGATTACAAGGCTGCGGTCCACTCAAATTTGCACTGGAGACCACTTCATTAGGATGGGCTGGGATCTGCCTTCAGAATGTGCCTGTGAGGCTGAGTTGAGAGACCTATGGCATCTTGTACATTTTTGCCCGCTTCTTTCAGAGGGTAAACCAGCGGACAAAGAAATAGTTTTAGAGTTTGGAAGGTTCTTTAAGAGTGGAAACGTGATTATTTGATTAGAATTAATTTTTCGGATATATTTTGTAGTTTGAATTGAGGGATTGTTAGTATTAAGCAATGTCAACCTGATATGTATTTAAGTGGCACTGCGCTGTTGACGGGAGGTGGTGGCCTGCGCCTCTGGCTCTTCCTCTCCCCTCCAAACATTCCGTGAATGCGGGCAATATGTATCAGTGCCTGAGACGAAGGGAGAAGATATCTTGCCAGTGCCGAGGGTGGCCACCACGTTGTCTGTAATATGAGATAATTATTTCTCCAATATTTCTTTACTCATTAGAATACGAGATCTTCACAGCCTTGCAAACACAAGAAATTCATCTGGATGTGGATTTTTGGAAAGGATTTAGATTAAAATTTGAAGTACACGAAGAGTTGGCTCTACTGGTAATATATATAGATCCGGCAACGGATAGAAATCTGGAAATTTGCGACACAGGAACCCACAAAGAAGAAGAAGAAGAAGAAGAAGAAGAAGAAGAAGAAGAAGAAGAAGAAGAAGAAGAAGAAGGGGAGCGGCTTTCGGCTCCAGACTGTGCTGGCCAATAAGAGACTGGTGAGCGCGCCCGCACGGAAGTACGCACCACATGCATTCGCGCGCGCGAAGTTTTTTTTTAAAAAAGGGGAATCAACTAGAGAATGATGAGATTACAACAAGAGTAGATTATATTTTTAGATTTGCGCGTTCAAGGAATTTAAAGACGTGTGAAATAAGTTTACGAGATGGGTTCCCTAAAACTTGATAACTACAGAAAGGGGGAGGACATTTTAAGGTTTTTGAAAGAGCTTTAACGAGTTCCGGGCGGAAATCATCCAATAAGGGACAAGCCTAAAGGATGTGATCTAGATCCTGTACAACCCCAGGGGCACAGGAGCAATCCCCACACGGAATGTAGTTTTTTCGGGCCAGGCTAGCATTTAAGGCATAATGGTTACTTCACATACGGCAGATGGAAACAATCCACTCTCTAGAAGCCGAAAAAGAAGCGAGCCAGGATTTTCTGCTGGGTTTATAGTATTTTTCAGTGTAGAGGGAGCCAAATTTTTTAACACGGTCTAAGAAATAACTATGGGCGGTTTCTAATAGTGAAAACGAGATATGATTTGTCAGAATAGGGGTGTTTAGTCGCGATATTTTTTAGTACGTTGAGGGAATCTGTGAAAATTACTTTGTTTGTGATTCTATTTTCTCTAATATAGTCTAGATCGCGTAAGATAGCAATGGCTTCAATGGAAAAAATTGAGGTAATTTCTAGAATTTTATCCATATGAGTTAAGTGAACTGAGGGACAGACGATGGCGCAGCCTGCAGAGCGATCTACTGTGGATTTAGAGCCGTCAGTATAAAAGTGAATATAGTCTTGAAAATATTGGTCAGATAGATCATGAAAGAGGAGTTGCGGGTCGGGGGAAGCTTGTACTAACCTAACTAATTCCCAGTTTATTTGTTGAAAAAATTGGTGATCTTCATATAGGTTCTCGAAACAGGGGTGAAGATCCCTACCTCTGATGTACTGTTTGAAGTCCATAGTTTTCGCGAAAGCATTTAATAGTGGGTAATAATCCTTGAGTTTATTGTAACGGTCAAGTCGCAACAGTTCTGAGAGTTTATCTGATATTGGGTGGGAGGAGTCCGCAAAGGTTCTGAGGAGGTATTTTTTAACTAAGTAGGAGAATCTTTTTTTTAGAGGAGGTTCACAAGTTTCAGCTAAGATGGCGTTTGTTGGGGTGCTGTTTCTAAAACTGAGGGCTAGTTTTGAAGCCCGATTGCGAATTACTTTGAGGGAGTTAAAATTTTTATGGAATTTAAAATTAAAGACATGAGAACCGTAATCTATGCTGCTTCTGAATAAAGCGTCATAAATTCGCGTCAGAATGTAGGGATCTGCATCCCACCACGTGCCTCTAAGGATTTTAATGATATTTGTGACTTTTCTGCCTTTATCGCAAAGGTATTTGAATTGAGCTGCCGAGCCAGCAGATTCATGTAGGAATAAACCTAGGAATTTAACCAAGGCAGTGGGTTTAATGGGAACTTGATTTAATGCAAGTGAAAGTTGAGGGTCATCTGTATCTAATTTACGGTTGGTGAATAAAATGAATTTAGTTTTTTCTGGACAAATGTCAGGTCCTCTCTGAGATAGAAAGGTTGAGAGGTCATTGAGACAATTTTGTAAGGAGTGGAAAATTTGAGTGACATTGGGAGAGCGGCATACAACGGCTAAATAAAATCATCAGCAAATTCATTAATTGAGCAGAAAGCTGAGCTCAGAGCTCAACGGAGTTGCGCAAGTGCTGTAGCAACAAAGCGCGCAATAGTCTAAGCGGCTAATTCCGTCAGTTCTCTTCAGTTCGTTTTCAGTGTTTTGGTTATGTGTTATATATAATAATTCATAAATAATAACTAAATAAAACTTACAATTAAAATAAACGTTAAATTAAATTTATATTGAAAAAATATTTTTCACTCGTGACAAAAATCGAACAGAAATAGTTCGTACGGCCCTGACTTGTTTACGTTTAGAGACTTCCGATTTAAAGCCGTATTCAGATGAGAGGTTCCCGGTTACGGTTACGATTGGAACCGTCGACCAATCAGCGCGCAGCACGATCCGGTCCCGGTTCGGGTTGCGCGATTAGTTTCTCTCTATTTTCAACCGCGGCGATTTCGACCGGGCCACGATCGTCGCTGATCGTAGCCAATCACAGTGATCGATGAAGTCACTCGTCAGCTGTTGTCAGCTGCCTTGAAAAAAATACTCGCAGGCCTCGTGTGTTGTTGCTGTTGTCAAGTTTTTAATGAAGAATGGCCCCAAAACCCCACATTTGGACGGAGGATGCCGAATTCATCTTCATACATGAGGTTGAATTGAATGAATGAATGAATGAATGAATTGTGATCCGTATTAAGAATTAGTCATGTGCTTTTTAAAATTTATCACGAAATCCACAATTTTCAAATGTATCGATTCAATAAAATAAAAAATTCTCATATTGTCAATTTTTATTGAGTACTCAATATAAATCATTTCATATACTTTACATTTTGCGAGTAAATAACATATGTTTACCTCCTGAATTTCATTGGATCATCCAATGACAACTCCAAAAATAGGTTATGGTGAATTCCGTACTGTTTCCTACGCAATAAATAACGTTTCATTCACTCATTACGTTGTCTTATTTTTCTTTTACTCTCTTCTGCGATAATAATTAATCTCAAAAGCATACACATCAATTTTTGCTTTTTTTGGCGATTATATTCTTCGTCCATAATGTATGACAATTCACAAAAACACAATATACGAAAACAACAGTGACGGCAATCGTGGGTGAAACCGATGCACCGCGTGCATGAACCAGACCGTCAATCGTAACCATAATCGGAACTAGAAACCGCTCGTCTGAATACGGCTTAAGTTAAGGCCATTCAGGCCATCCCCGAAACCGGACTTAAATCGGAAGAGCAGTATATATGCGAAGTACTTCGAAATAATATTAATAAAAGCATTTAAATACGGAACTATATAAATAACAGTTCGTTATTTCGATATATCGTGGTGAGGAGGCGTTATTTTAAACATATAACCATTAAAAAATCATTGTAAAATCGAGTATGGCAAGCCGAATGACGTGTACGTTACCTGATAGTGCTCACGGAGCTATCGTTGGCGGCATCACTTACTTTCTTATAAAATATCTAATTCCGTTAATTTTCAATGAATCGGTCTGAAAATTTCCAGAAATCTTCCTTGAATAGTGAGGAACAAATGCCTCACTGGAAGTTTTTTCAACTATGAACTTCCCTCGATACTTTTTGTCCGCAAAACTAAAAAAACATGGTTACCGACCGGCCTCAATTTGCATTTAAATATTAATAAACAATAAGTAAATTTCAGCTTTTTTATTATTTTGAAGACATCATTGGACTATACTTCATGTTTATACCAAATTTCAAATAATTTTAACAACAATTGGTCAACTTACGATGATTTATATTTTTAAAAATTATTGAATTTGGGCGTAAAATTTGTTTAGTTATTAATTTTTATTATTAAAAATAATCACCGGACAAAAAACGGCAAATAGATAAAAGTTTCGTCTTATTATTCTCTACAAGATTATATTTTTAAAAAATTAAATTTTCGACTTTTAAAATTTTCATAAACTCAGACGTGTGGATAATACTTTTACGCGTTTTCGAAAGTTCAGCAGATTATTCGATCCGGACGCTCAATTGTAAGAGAACTGTTTAAATATTTTAGAAATTCAAATCGTACTTTTGTGAATTTTGTTTACTGGATTTAAATTCAACTTTTAGAGATCACAACGGTTCAGTAATGCAATTTTTGAGACTAAAGGGGATTTTTTTCGAAAAAGAAGATTTTCCATAAAAAAGGAAATTTTTTTTAAAGAAAAAGGGCAATTTTTCCTTTCAAAAATACCAAGAAAGCCAATAAATGCATTTTAATAAGGAAACTCAAATTTTGTGAACAAATGAAATTAAATTAAATTCTGTAATTTGATGTTAAAATTCAGTGTCGTTTAACAAGAAAGAAAAAATATATATCTCAATCTTTCGATGACTGCAAGTAAGCCAGCAGTTAAATCATAAAAATATTATCGGCTATATAATATTCCCGAAAAAATCATTTTAACGATGCATTGAAGTTAACGAAAAAGATAAATTTCGACTCTAAAAATTAACGACTTATCAAAATATTCGGCTGCTAAAATTGCGACAAGTAATTAGACTTCTAAATCAAATTTTCGAAATGAATCTGCCGCAATTCTCCAGAATTTTTAAAAAATCCACAAAAATCTTAGATTCCTCTCTAGAATTAAATAAAATACTCTACTAATTTTTAAACCTTCAGAATCTTTGGAACTGTACAATTTTCAAAAATCCTTCATAAAATTTTCTGGAGTTTTGGACAACCTTTTAGAATCTTCTAGAATATTTTAAATTTTCCATATACACTTGTAGATTTGATGAAACTTTTGAAATCGCTTAAAATTGTTAAAATCCTTTACAATCTTCTAAGTTTTTTTAAGGAATGTTTTAAAATCTTCCAGAGATTTCCTAATTGTTCGAAATCTTCTAAAATTCTCCAGGAATTTTTAGGACCTTCTAAAAACTTCCAGGATCTATTAAACTTTTACAGAGATATCCAGACTTTTTCAGTCTTCTAAAATCGCCAAAGTCTATTATAATTTTCAAAAAATATTCAACATTATTTCGAAATCTGTTAGAACCCTTAGAAATATGTTCAATACTGCCATAAACATCTAGTCTCTTCCAGATTTTTTTAAGACTTTCAAAAAGTCTACAGAATTTTAGGAAGATTATGAAAACAGAGTAAAGATTATGTACAATTTGTGGTTTTTATTAAGAATTTCACAGTAAGAAAGATTCATGTTCGATGGTTCCATATTAGATTATTAATTGATTGAAAAAATATTTAGGTTGTCGTCCATTTGTAGGTAATTAATAAAGTAGAGGTTGTGTATAATTTCTGGTCTAATGTATAATTAATTAATCTAAAATGGAGCGAACCAACATAGGCTTTCTCGAACGTGTATTACTATGAAATTCTTACTCAGAAATTAAACGCAACCTCTACTTTGTTAATTACCTACAACTGGTCGATATCCTAAAAGTCTTATCATTCTGAAAAGTTTAGAAATTTCGAAATTTTGGAGTTCAGAATATTCTTGAGGATTCTAGAAGATTCTGGAACAGTTTTGTATATTTTATAGAATATTAAAGTATTTTGTGATATTCTTTAACATTTTATAAAATTATGATAGTAAAATCCAGACGATTCTAAAAGATTATGGAAGAATCCAGAAGAATCTATTGTGTCGAATATTTTGAAGAATTTTTACAGATTTCAGATAAGTTTTGCAGTTTCAGAAGTATTTGAGAAAATTTCGAGAGTCTTCTGTAGATTTTTGAGGATTCTAAAAGGTTCTGGAGAATTCTAGAAACGTCGAGAAAATTCTATGGGACGTATGTAAGTTACCGAAAGTACAAATAACCGAACCAGCATTATATTAAAATTTTTTTACCGAATCCCCAAATTGCCGAATTTACCGGTTCCCGAATTTTCATTTTACCAAATTTTCAATTTACCAAATTTTCATTTTAGAGAATTTTCATTTTATCTAATTTTCAGTGCAGCGAATTTGAATTTTACCGAATTCTCATATTACCGAATTTTCATTTTGCCGAATTTTCATATTCTCGAATTTTGATTTTACCGAATTTTCATATTCCCGAATTTTTATTTTACCGAATTCAGGGATCACAGCAGTTGAGTAGTTCAATTTTCGGGGAAATAGGGGGATAATTTTCAAAAAAAGGGGAAAATTTTTTTGATTAAAAATACCAGGGAAGTGAATAAATATTATTTCATTAATAAATGAAATGTTTAGAGAAACGGGAAAAAAAGAACCAGTTAATTTCAGTGCATTTTCGAAGAGGCAGTAATACATTTCTTAGAAAAAATTAGTTTAAGTCAAAATTATTTGTCTTATAATAATTATTTGGCATTTTGTGTTTTTTCTTTAATCTTACTAAACGATCATAATTTTTATCCAATCTTAATGAACAATAGCTCATTTTGTTCATTGGAATATTTTCTACAATTCTGTTGGTTGAATTTTATTAAAAATAATTTGTTTATGATTTGTTAAATAAATTTCGTACAGGCTATATTTTCTAAAAAAAAATTATTTTTAATAAAATACAACAGAATTGTAGAAATATTCCAATGAACAACATGAGCTATGCATTCAAATTGGATAAAAATTACGAATGTTTAATAAAATTAAAGAAAAAACATAAAATGTCAAATAACGATTATTATTAAACAAATAGTTTTGACCCAAACTAATTTTTCGTAAGAAATGTATTGTTGCTTCTTCCAAAATGGACTGAAATTAATTTTCTTTTCTGTCTTTCCTGCTTCTATAAACAGTTCTTTAGATTCAGGCTATATCAAGGAGTCGAGCATTCTTAACTATGCAACTAGGAGATATTTTCTTCCTGACTGGAAAAAGAATCAAAACTAATTTTTTAATAATAGATTTGAAAATTTTACGGTTTCAGCACAAAAGTGAATTTATTGTTTAATTTTTAAAAAAGTAGTTGAAACGTATTTTAAATCCGAGTAAATTTGATGAAATAATGAATGAATAGAACATTGCAAATAATGTAAATGAAAAGTTTTTTAAATAGCAATAAAAGATTTTAAACCATACTCAAAAGTTTATTTTTAAATGATAAAAAAATGAATTAATGATAGTTGACAGCAATCGCAATTTTTAAATCTAATATATTTCTATTTATGATAATTTTTGAAAAAAAAACTTGGAAAACTTCGAAAAAAAAGGGGAGAAATATCTCAATTTAAGAGAATTTAGGGGATTTTGAGTAAAATAAGGAGAAAAGGAGAAAAGAGGGAATAGGGGGAAAAAGGGAATAGGGGACTGACTGTGATCTCTGTAATTGATATTATTTTTATTTATTTATAATTATAACTATTGAGATATAATTATAATTTGTTGTGTCAAAGAAAAATTCCCTGACTCTTTGAGGGTTTTCCCTGACCATTTTTAAACTCTCTGACTTTCCAGAATTCCCTAACCTGTAGTAACAGTGATTAAGAAGACTCTAGAAAAGTCTGGAATATTATGGATCTGTCTAGAATTCTAGAGACTTCTAACAGAATTGGAAATGTTTTTTTGAATTGTAGAAGATTTTAGAAGAACCTGGAAGATTTTGAAAGAGTATGTAAGATTCTGGAAGACTATGAAACAGTTTGGATTTTTTTGAAGAATTTTAACAGATTTCAAAAAAGTTTTAGGAGATTATGGGAATCTTTTGTAGATTTTCAAGGATTTTAAAAGATTCTGGAGAACCCTAGAAGATTTTAGTCCGTAACGATTTGAAAATTTGTAAATTAAGGAAAACTTTAGAAAACGTTGAAAGAGTTTTTCAGTTTCATAAGTTTCTATTTCTCAAGAATTCTTGGAAAATTAAACGGATCTCTGAAAAAAAAAAAGAGAAAAGGGAATAAAATTCTCAAATAAAAAGATTTTAGGGGATGTTTAGAATAATAGGGGTACAAAAAGGGGAAAAGGAGGAAAATTGGGGGAAAAAACTGAGACCTGAAATTTAGAAGATTGGATAATATTTTGTAGTAGATCATTGTTAATTTAAATTCTAAATTGATAGCTTCTTACGTGAGTAACGACGGAACATCCAACGCGCATGCTATTGTTGGCTGCAGGCGGAGGATTTGGGCTGCTGGTTGTCGAACCTGTCGATTCGGGGAGGACTGGAAAAGTCTCATCGTAAGTTGGAGGCTCGTAGGCCGTTCCCTCTTCCATTACTGAAGGCTGCTGCATTTTGGGGTTGTCCTGTGTCGTGCCAAGTCCTTACAGTATCACTGCAACATTTTATAAATCAAGAAACTATTTAAAAGGAAAAAAAGGATTGCGTAATTAAATAGTTCACAAATGCAAGTCCAAATTGAAAGAGCAACCTAAAATTCGAGACAATTAACTTTTGAAACCGTTCAAAAAATCCACTTATGAAACAACCATATTTACAGTTAATAAAAAAAAAAAGTAAAAAGGATTTTTTTGTTTAAAATTTTATAAAAATTCAAATTTAATTACTCTAGGGTTACAAGACGAATAATCGAACTCTTTACGAGCGAGTCAATGATTGCAACAATCTAATCTACTGGACTGATAAATCAGAAATGAAAGTAATTAATGAGACGATTATATCGATATATTTTTTAAAAATTTTCAATATTCCCAGTACTTTTACAATCTTCATCTTAAAATATAAATATAAAGAATCAAATATAAATCAGATAAATAAGGACAAATTTTTTAAAAACTGTATATAAATGAAGGGCGACACTGCATAGGAAATAAATTCCAAATTTCCGAAAATCGTTTTATTTTATTTCTCCTTTATTTTATTTTATTTCTCCGTCCAGTTCGATTTGGAAGTGGGTCAGAAGAAAAGCAATGCATTTACAATTATGTATTTATACTTAATTCACTACAAGCTAAAACAGTTGAAAGAAATCATGTTTTTCTCAATGTCATCCTCGAAATCGATATTTGATAATTTTTTTCTCCGAAGTCGTTGCTTCTTTTTCCGCCTGCTCTTTTCGCGATTCAATAGAGATAAATAATAGCTCGAAGCATGTTTTGAGTTTTTTTTTTTAATTCAAAAATAAAAAAGTTATGCAGCTTTTTCTGTGTTAGAACCGACGTTTTCGGGAATGCGTCGTTCTGTGACAAGGGTTTCCTCGGAGATGGTTACTTTTTTCCAGGCGTTCCTTTCACGATTCAAAAGAGCTAAGTTATTACTTAGCTCTTTTGAATCGTGAGTTGCATAACTTTTTTATGTATTTTTAAATTAATAAATAAAGAAGTTATGCAACTCTTACAGAGTCACAATCAGCGTTTTTTGGGTCGCGCCGTTTCTTTCTTTGACACGGGGTTTTGCGGAGATGGTTGCTTTTTTCAAAGCGCTCCTTTCAAGATTCAGTAGAGCTAAGTAATAGCTCGAAAGTAATTTCTTGTTTTTTTTCTTTTTAATTAAAAGCGTTAAAGTTAGACAGTTTTTTGTGCCTCCTGTAAAATTCAGGCTTTGGCACTTACGCCCGTATGCAGTGTCGCCCTTCAATTATTAATCACTAACAAAATTTATTCATGTGCTTAAAAAAAATTTATCCACATGTCAAAAAAATTTATTCTATTGACAAATTAATATTTTTCAAAATAAATTATTTATTAAACACTAAAAAAAATTTATTCACGTGTCTAAAAAACATTTATCCACGTGACAAAAAAATCTTTTTACTGACTTTTCTCAATAAATAAATTATTAATCACTAAAAAAATTTATTCACGGCCTAAAAAAAGTTAATCACGTGTCTAAAAAACATTTATCTACGTGACAATAAAATCTACCTACTGACAAATGAATACTTTTCTCAATAATTAATTATTCTTTCTATTGTCTAGAGTCAATGAATAAAAAATTCTTTCTATTGACAAATGAATATTTTTCTCAATAAATAAATTATTTAAAAAAATAAAAATTGCTAAAAAATTAAATTACAAAAAATTTATTTACGGCCGAAAAAAATTTGATTACGTATCTAAAGAACATTTATCCACGTAACAATAAAATCTATCTACTGACTAATGAATACTTTCTTAATTATTAATCACTAAAAAAAATTTATCTGCGTGCCAAAAAAATTCTTTCTATTGACAAATAAATATTTTTCTCAATAAATTAATTAACTAAAAAAATTTATCCACGTTTCAAAAAATGTCTTTCTATTGACAAATGAATCCCTTTCTCAATAAATTAATTAATAATCACTAACAAAAATGTATTCCCGTGTCTAAAGAAAATTTATCCATGTGCCCAAAAAAGTCTTTGTATCGATAAACGAATACTTTTATCAATAAATAAATTATTGACCAGAATGTATAAAAAAATTTATTCACGTATCAAGAGAAGACTTTTCCGTTATGATAGGTAATTTATTATCTTTGAAAAAAATCAAATCAAAAATTAAAACTGAATATTAAAATTAAAGGACAAATCTAAATTAACTCTCACTTAATTTTCTCCGAAATAATTATTATTCCTGACTGACAATTCTAAATCTCAATTCCTAAATTCCCTCAGTCCACTTTCCCAAAAATAGGAACTATGTAATTTTCCCGGAGCGGAAAATGAGGTCCGAACGCCCTAAACCAGAGATAATTCTAGATAAACTACCCATCTCCAAAAATCTGCATCGCTCGAACTATTTATAATTACTCCCTCAGACCAAAATCCTCGCCCACCAAATCCCCGATAGAATAAAAAAATTTTAATCCCCAACGTCATCGATTGTCGCAGACAATCTCCCAAATTTTCCTCTCATGGTCTCATGCTCCAAAAAAACGTCCATCTCCTTCATTTTTTTCCAGTTTCCCGAAAAACCTCCGTTGAAAATCCCCATTTTCTGAAAGTAAAAATCCCTGACCAAAAGGCTGATAACATTTAATTAATCCGTGAATAATCGAATAAAATGCCAGCATGTCAATGACCAATGGTGGAGGCAGTGACCACCATATGGAATGGAGAGGTCACTTGACACGTCACGAGATCGCTAACCTCTTCCCCGAAACGTTTTGTCAACGACCGTCAAAAAATTCTGCCGTCGCAATTTGCTCGGAGCCACCCAGGCGAATAGGGAATTGTTCCGCAATTATTGGAAAATGAATCGGCAAAGTTCCAAGTCGATGGGCCCGACCTTAAAGAGGGGCAAAAAAAATTGGTACTTACTCTACCGTAATACAAGAATCCGGCCAAGAAATAAACTTCTATCACGTCGCCAGTTTACTAGTGATCCACCTGAAACATCGCAATAAATCTGGAGGGTTAAATATCACTGAGAACACAGTACTAATTCGATTAAAAATGACCGAGAAAAAAACATTCGACCACTCGCCATGAAAGCAACTACGACTTCGCTTACCGGTAACGCAAAGTAAAATAAGGAAAATCTCAGGATTGGTCTCGATTCGGGGAAAAAATGGCCGCCATGTTTATCGTGGGTTTAGGGGAAATCGTGTGGCTTCAGGGGAAAGGGGAGGTTGATTGGTGGAAGAGTCTGAATGAAAGGGCGGACGATTTGAAAGGAAAGAACTGATATTTCTTCCCTTTCAAGGTTTTCAAAGTGAAAAAGGGTTAGTAACAGTAGGTAAATCAAAAAACAACTAAATATTAGAGCTTCTAAAGGATTATTTGAGTTTTTGAATAAGTGTAATTTATTAAATTCTTGAAAGAACTAAAAAAATAAGAACGGAACTCTGGGTGCGGTTCCTTCATTCCTGGAGGTTAGAGCCGCTCCTGACTTTATCCTTCTTCTTCTTCCTTATTGTAAGTTCTTGATAAGGAAATTTCCAGTTTTCAACAAATTTCTAGTTATCTCCTGATTTTATCCAATTCGCGAGGTTCGCGAGTGAACGAGCGGAGACGGCCTCTAGGCGGAATTTTCTAGTGCATACTAGTATCTCCGTTGAGATTTTAAAATTAACATGTAAAAAAGGAAAAATCCCTTATTATTTTATACAGAGTCATTATTTTTAGTAAGAAACATCCGAGAATGAAAAAAATGAAAAATAAAAATTAATTTTCTTTAATATTGTTTGAAACAATGTAGGCTACTTATTATCCGATTTAAAATATTTAAAATTCCCGCCAAGTTGGCGACTTTTTACGACCTTTGGCGATTTCTCTTTTAGCAGATGGCAACGATCTTTAATTTTTCCTGGCAACCCTGACTCCCGGCGCCACTGTAGAGTATATGCGTTTGGGCAAAGATATTATACATCTTTGCTTTCAGTCGAAACTTTGAAACTGTGCTATCAACAATTTGCAAATTTCTATCGACTGCGGGGCCACGACAGTACCCGTAAGTATAATTTAATTTCATCTCAATAAAAATAAAAATTAAATATACATATTTTTCAGCGCCAAAAAAGTTGGGGGTTTGGACTTAGAAAAATTTCGGAACTATTCGGCCATTTTTAAAGTTGTGGACTTCCATTATCGCAACTGCCCCTCATAGGGTACCCCCACCACTAGTCGATATTTTATTTTGACGTTTGTGCCGATATTTTATATGCCGACACGTATACTTAGTGTATGCGAAAATGCCTAGTGCGCAACTTCAAATTCCCCTCCGAGCGACCTAGATAATCAGGACCACTCCCACCGAAAAATTTTACATGATGGAGATCCGACTGTATACGAAAATACGCTCAAGGTTCCGTCCCATGTGGGCAGAGAACGTCGGCGTAAAGCAGAAACTCATAAGAGTGAAAGAGACAGATAGATCTATTTATCTCTTTCACTCTCATGATTTCGCCCTTTTCTACGCGCATGGGGCGGAACCTTCAGGGTGGCGTCCCATGTCTGCATGTTGACGCAGCGTCAAACGCAAAATCATGAGAGTGAGATACACGCAAAGGTACAACTATCTCTTTCACTCTTATGATTTTGCGTTTGACCATGGACGTATGAATCAGAAGGACCAATTGTAAAGGCTCTTTTACATCTCTGTTCGGAAAAACTCTTCCTCTCACTCTAACAGGTGACAATGGCATAAGTTTATCCCATTCTAGAAATGCTCCAGATATTTTCCTCGGAAAGTTTCTAGAAAGAGATAAA
>JBAGKK010367710.1:0-18784 GCA_037177015.1 Euceroptres primus
CAGTGAATTTTGACTGAGGTTCAGTCAATTTCACTGAAATTCAGTCAAAATTCACTGATGAATTAGCTAGAAATAGGAATGAAATCAGTGAAATTTTTGACTGATTCAGATTTAGAGAGTAGCTATAAATGGGTCACTTAATGAAATCAGTGAAAATTTTGACTGATTCTCATTTAGAGAGTACATTGCAGGGAAAATATAATTTAGCCAATGTATTTTAAATAAAATACAAACTACGTTTAATTATTTTTGCATTTTACTTGAAATAATTTGAGAATTGTGTATTTTGTCGATTTTGCCAGAAATACTTACTTGCATTTTAGTTGAAATTCATCCTAAATTAATTATATAAAATTAATAATAAACTTATGCGCACTATCTAAAATGTCGTTAGTCCATGCAGTAGAGCTCCACAGAGTTTTGAATCCGTTGGAGTTCATCATGAATTCGTTGGAATTTAAATATGAATCTTTGGGATTCTTCGGTATTCATAATGAATTCTTTGTAATACTTTGGAATTCACCAAGGATTCTTTGAAATTCTCCAAAATTCACCCGTAATTCTTCAGAATTTACTTTGAATTCTTTGCAACTCATTGAAATTCTTCAGAATTCACCTCGAATTCTTTAAAATTCCATGGAATTCACAATGAACTCTGTGGAATTCACAATTAACTCTTCGAAATTCACCATGAATTCATTGGAATTCTTTGGAATCCACCAGGGATTCTTTTGAATTCACGAGGAATTCTTTGAAATTCACCAAGAATTCTTTAGAATTCACCATGAACTTTTCAGAATTTACCATGAATTCATTGTCATTCTTTAGAATTCCAACGAATGCAAGGTGAATTTTGAAGAATTCTAGAGAACTAGTGATTTTAAAAGAATTCAAGGTGAATTCTGAAAGAACTCCGAAGAACTCCAAAGAATTCCAAAGAATCTCTGTTAAATTCCAAAGGGTTCATTGTGAATTCCAAAGAATTTCAAAGAATTAAAGGTGAATTTCGAAGAATCCCAAAGAATTCATAATTAAATTCCAAAGAATTCAAGGTTCTGTGAAGCTTCACTGCATGGACTTATGGTTTTTTAGACAGTGCGCATATTAATTAATTTAGGATGTGTTTCATCTAAATTACAAGTAAATATTTCATATAAAATACGCAATTCTGAAATATATTTTTCCGGCAATGTGTTTCAACTACTTCATAGCGAAATCCTTGGATTTTCAGTAATATATTTGAAGCATTTAGTGACCAGCTCTGAGTTTCAATGAACTCTATAATATGTTTTCTTGTATAAGTCAAAGTTTCTTTGTCAAAATTCGAATTACACTTTTACATTGTTTTACAAATTTTACAGTCCATTATTTTCTCTATTTGGTTTATTTTAATTATTTATTTTTTTATTTAAGAAGTACACAAGCTCAACAGTCATATTGACCAATAAGAGGGACACAAAGTGTCATACATTGCTTTATGCGTGCTTACAAAATTAATGTAGAGTACTTATATATTATTCCTTATTTAAAGTTACAATTAAACTTAAAATCCAGCTAAATTATTATTACTTCTGCAAAATTATTATTAAATTACCAAACCTTGAATTCCATTTTTCATATATACATACAAAGTCATACAAACAAAGTGTCATCTATGCGTGCTTACAAAATTAATGTAGAGTACTTATATATTATTTCTTATATAAAGTTACAATTAAACTTAAAATCCAACCAAATTATTATTACTTCTGCAAAATTATTATTAAATTACTCAACCTTGAATTCCATTTTTATTCGAGTTCAGAATTTTTGCCAAATGGATACAATTATCTGAAACTTGGTAGATGATTTAGCTTGCCATATTTCGTGCTTGAATCTTGACGAAGGACCAGTCTTAACAGAACAAAAGCACTTCCAATAAATATCTTTATATTGGCACCAACCTTGACGGTTTGCGGCCCAAATCAAAGGCTATTCAGATAAATAGAAATGATAAAAAATGACTTGCGATTCCTGTACGAAATTTGTATAATACTCTTGTTAAAATAATAATTCTTACCTTGGTAAATATTTCAGAATAAATTCTTATTACCGCCGTGAAGGACAGGCAGGAAAATTTGTCAACAGTTTAGCCGTCGGCGATATATTAACGATTTTCATGTGTCAATTAATTATGGGAAAAGAAAGTTTAAAGGTTGTTTCGATCAAAATATAATCTTAATATAAAATTATCGTCTTAAATTCAAGGATAATGTGAGTTTTAGGGTTTAAGGTATTAAATTCATAATTTCTTATTCAAGTTTGTAATTAGACTGAGGGTTATTTAATATTAAGTCTTTTTTACAAACAGATTTCCTTTTTATAAATAGATTTCCTTTTTATAAACAGATTTTCTTTTTATAAATAGATTTCCTTTTTATAAACAGATTTCCTTTTTATAAACAGATTTCCTTTTTATAAATAGATTTCCTTTTCATAAACAGATTTCTTTTTTATAAATAGATTTCTTTTTTATAAATAGATTTCCTTTTTATAAATAGATTTCCATTTTATAAACAGATTTCCTTTTTATAAATAGATTTCCTTTTTATAAACAGATCCTCTTTTTATAAATAGATTTCTCTATTATTGAGCAAATCTGTTGATAACCATTTTATTTTTATAGAAATGAAATTAATTTATAAGTAATAATTATTTGTGTAAGAATTATATAACATAAGATTGATTTTCTAGCAAAATATCAGGGATTGAAAGTGCGCTCTTGCTCTCAATAAAAGCAGGGTGCTGACAAAACGTGTGATAAACCTACGCGATTTTCGCGCAAATCGACCACACCTTTTAATATATTATAAGTGGTAGCCCGAAGTTGGTGAATCACCTGGTTTACTCTCCAGGTGGGAGATAGTTTACCTACACTCGATGGAACTGGAGCAATGTCCTCTTATCGTGGACAGAACTTGTGCAAAACAAAAAGGAGTAGAACGACGAAATACGAATATAGAAAGAGACTTGTTTTATAACACATTTCGAAACTGGAGCAAAATCAACGATCAAAAACCAGTACTTCCAATTATATATTGAAATTAAATTATATAATAACGATTACAGTTTGTTTTTAAGCGACATTAAGCAGAAATTAAATTACACTACTAGTCAACAGTATAATCATTTTTTTCCTAAGCGATGAAGAAATCAAATTTAAAATTACAAAAAATATAACATTATAATTTATTACATTCACTATGAGAGTTACATTAGATTATTACATACACTATGAGAGTGTATTAGTTTTGTGTAAAATTTTTTTGAATCAGTTTATTAAAATAATATTCTGATCTTATTTCGAGGAACGAAATTTCAAAATGGATTATGACACCTTACGACTATTCCAGATTTACATAAATATAAACTTTCATAAGAAGATATTGTCCTATAAATTAAATTTATTTTAAGCACAGATCTAGTTTCTTATTAGATTTCAGATTTTTGGAGAGAAATCTTATTTTCTTTTACTATTTCCTGAATGATTAATTTTGTGATAAGCTCGAGAGAAATTATCTTAGAGAGAATTATGCAAGAAACTCTATGAATCTTCATGATGTACAGAATAAAGAGAATGCAGTAAATATAATCAACGTGCAAGTGAGATTTATTTATAAGTGCGTTGTCATTATTTATTAATGACCACATGACCGAGTCATCATCGGGAAAAAACTTTGAATATTCAGGAGCGCCCACGTGAAAAAAAAAAGATCCTCAAGGTTTTCAGGCAGAGAACACACTCTAGCTGAATTCCTGGAGTCCTTTTTCTTCTCATGCGACTCTAGGAATTTCAATTTTAAATGAGTAAAAATTAAGTTAAAACAATTTAAATATTTAAAAAATATACAACCCTTTGTCGTACCTACAAGAAAAATCAGAACTTAACAAAAACAAAACTTTTTAATTTTTCCCCAATGTAAATTTGTGATTTGTAAAAAATTCAAGAATGAAAAAATGTTCGTCTACATTTCAAAGAAACGGGAACGTTTTTATAAGAGAAGGTCCCAAGAAGTGACCATGAAACAACGTCTTTTTATTATGATTGTGAGTGCTCTGGATGCTAATCAATATTGTGAATCGAGTTTTTATTTCATCGGTTTTGTAAAATGACATCACTAATTTGTCTTCCTGACGGAAACACTACAAATGTTTCTTGATAGTGTCACTTAAATCGATTGGCTTTCCATTTGGGTATGACTGGTTTGATCAGAGTTCAGGAAGATGTATTAATAACTTAGTATTTAAAAAAAACAGAAAAAATTGTGCTGTAATTGCTAAACGTTTATGAATATGCAAAAGATACTGCATAATAAATGGATACTAATAATAATATTTCTACATTGTCAGAAATGTTTTATGGATACCGAAGTTATCTTTCAGGAAACAGTATATATCTTTGGATTTGGAATCGCTTCCTGCTTGCTGGCATTAGTTGAAATAATAACAAATTTAAGGTTTTTTGGTAGTATACTCAATATTTATTTTTTAAAAACGATTTAATAAAATAAATTATATCAAAAAGGAATTTATTATATTGTTACAGATATTATTGTTTTATTTAGTTCTTTCTGCTTAATTCTATAAATAAGTTAAATATTATTTATAGAAAATAATTTTGAATTTATTATTCAATTGTATATTCTAATTTAAATTCTGTCTACTAAAGCCTGTTTTATATGACGTAGAAAGAAATTTTATTTTCCATAAAAATATATTATAGTATATATTTTGATTTAATTGGATTTAGCTTCTGCAACAAGTGATAGAATCAAATCTGTGTTCATCATTTTGAGCTGCAGACCTATCATACAGAGACCCAAGTGTGGCTCAAGGTGGTTTACTTTATTTGCCTTATTCGAAGACTTAGTCGACTTTGTATCTGATTCACAGAAACATCTAATTTACCTACATCTGATGTACCAATATAATTAATTTTTACTTCGCTGCATTTCTATGTATTTTATTTTAAGAATAATATTCGAATCGAAGAAAATTCGAATTTTCAGTTTGTAGTAGAATTTATTTAAAATTGTTAACACAAAAATACACAATCACATCGTGTGATTGTGTAAAATAATAAATAATAAATCACATTTATTTTAAAAATTAATAAAAATTTGCAGGAAACAATAAAACAAGTAAAAAAACGAGTTTATTCGAATTAATAAAAGTTTTTAAGAAAAAAATTTCTTTTAGACAAATAAATTAATTTGCTTTCATAGGATGTTTTTTTGAATCAGCAAAAAAAATGTTGTTAGTGAATTATAATGAGCCTATTCTTTTGTTGAGTTTAGTATCCTTTTTATTATATAAAGAGAGGCTATTATCAAAAAAGCGAAAGCACCTATTATAATTTTTTAAAATGATTTATCACTATCATCAAAATTAAGTTAGTGGCAAACTGATTTTACATTTGATAAACGGATCCTTCGATGAATAGAGAATAAACGAAAGCAGTTGTATAAGAAGCAGAATATAAAAGGTTCCAAGTCTGGGGAGAAATTTCGCACCACTTGATCTCGATTTCGAAGTGGTCTTCGTTGAGCCAGTATTAGCACGCGACTTCGATAAGTCAGAGAACCACCGAAGGAAATCCACCTACGTAACGACCTAACAAATCTTATAATTTTTTTGCTCACTACTTTATGCTTTCACCTATTTGACGTGCATTAAGACTCAATTTAAACATTCATATTGAAACAATTTATGCAATAAATTTTTTTAATATAAAATTTTTCTATTCTATAACATTTTTCTATGTGTTTTTCTATGTAAACCTACAAATATATTACAATACAATACATTTTTCCTTAAAAATAGTCCATCATTTTCGAAAATCCTGCGTGAATCTCAATTATCCTTTGTTTTGAAATCCCCACAATTGTAAGATAAAGTGAAAATAAAACGTGTAGCCTGTAAATGTTAAATTGCAAATTTTTTAAGGAGTTAATGTATGAATGGGAAAGTCAACAATTCACTTAAGTGGTGACTGGTGCTAAAAGATGACGAGTGGCAGATTTATCTATAAACTAATAAGATTAACGATAAAGTCGATAAAAATGGTGATTATTTGCTCGGTTAATCTAGATTTTTTCAGCCCCCACTTTACTAAAATAGATTTTACGTGTGGGATTGAAGGGTGGCATGTATACGAGGTAAAGAAAGAAAACATATGAGAATTGCAAGAAAAGTGTAGGACGCCGTTCTAGATTAGGATTAAGATAGCCTGATTATTAACATTCAAAGCTAAAAAGAATGAACTTCAATGTTACTGTTCTATTATTTACTGTGTCTAGTGCCACAATGTTATTTTTTTCTTGCGATATAAACTATAATCAATTTTAAAAATAAAATATGCATATAAAATAAAAATATATAAAATAAAAATACACATAATAAAATATACATTACTATTATCAATATATTATATTATTAGAAAAAGGACTTCAATTGTAAAACAAATTAATCAACAATTAAAAATTATAAAATAAATAGCCTTTCTTCAATACAGTTAATATGAAAAGAAATTATTTTGCTGATTCATTTCCAGTAGTAAAGTATAAATTGAAAACTTAATCTTGCCTAATTATTTATGATATTTTTATACTGTATTGGGAAAAGTACTACCTTAAAGAAAAACAGAAAAAAATAAAATTGATTATAATAGTCTGTTTTGTTAACCTTTATGAATGAAAGACTTCTTAAGGGTTCAATTCATTCAATTTATTTAATAAGCAAGGCATATTTAAGGGGAAAAAAGAACATTTTTGTTAGCCTTGTATTAACTGGAGAATTAAAGTTTTTCAAAGGAATGTGTCCTTGCCATACTGTTTCGATTCACGCCTGTACTGAGTTGATTTTATTGGCGATTATTCTCGACGAATTATTGCTACCTTCAACGATCCTTCGGACCTCTTGGAACGTCGACCCTTTTACGATCGTCAATAAAAGCATCATTCCATCAATGAACAGTTGGACGCAAAATCATAATCCTTTAATTTAAACGCCCCCGAAAATCGAAATTTACCAGAACGATTATGCTGCAAATTGTTCAGTTGACTATAAAAGGGACGAATGATTTAGGTATTTTTTTACTTGAAATTACTTCAATTGCTTCAGTGCACATTAATCTTTTTCTTCATTCCTAATAAGGATTTATAATATCCTCTTTGATACTAATTTTTTCAATAAATGAATGACTGCCAATATGTCTTTTTTAATGAAAATGTAATTTTGGTGTTAACTATTTTTAAAAAAATGAATTAAAAATAATAATAATAATGCGAAAATTTAGAAAGATATTCTTTAAATTCAACGTCTTGCTTTTATAATTTTCAAGATATAAAATTTACAATATTGTTTTAAAATATATTTTTTCTGATTTTTAGCCACAAAATCTGGTGATGATGGGAAGTTTTCCGGACTGTGACGTCAAATTGTGCGACTTTGAAATCTCAAGAGTGGTTCTGGAAGGTACTGAAGTCAGAGAAATTTTGGGTACCCCGGATTACGTAGGTAAGAATCTAATTAATCAATCGATTATGATGAAGTAAAATTAATAATTTTATAATTATTCCTAATTCCGGGTGGCCGCAAAACTTAATTTTTAAAATTCGCTGACTTTTCCATGACCAATTTTTAATTTTTTCTACTTATTAATATTTAAGCCAAAAGAATCTGAATTTTAGTTTTAAAATAGTAAAATAATATCTTTAATACCTTAATTATTGCTTTTCAAGGAAAAAATACTATAAAACCTCTTTAAATCATTTTAAATCTCGTGAAATTCCTTTAAATCCCATGAAATCCTCTAAATTAAATATCTTTAAATTTCATGAAATCCCTTCAAAACCCGTGAAATCCCTAGAAATTCTTTAAAAATGCACCAAAACCTCTTGAAATCCCTAAAAATTCCATGAAATCTTTTGAAGCCCTTAAAAATCCTTGAAATCCCTTGAAATTTCCAGAGATTTCAATAGAATTCAAAAGACTAAAGAATTTTAAAACATTTCAAGAGATTCCAAGAATTTGAGAGGGTTTCAAAAGATTTTTAAAAAAAATTTAAAGGATTTTAAGAGACTTCAAGAGATTTCAACAGATTTTAAAGCATTTCAAGAAATATTAAAAGTATTGCAAACGGATTTTAGGAGATTTTAAAGGGTTTCAAAAGATTTCTAGAAATTTTAGGCTTTTCAAAAGATTTCAAAAGAATTTCAGAGATTTTAAGCAACTTCAAGGGATTTTAAAAGATTTCAAGAGATTTCAAAAGAATTCAAGAGATTTAAGGGGTTACAAAATATATCAAGAGTTTTAAAAGGATTTCAAGAGATTTAAAGTGCTTTGAAAAGTTTTCAAGATATTTTAAGATTTAACATGATTTCAAGAGTGAACAACTCCTCCATTAACTGACTTAAAATCTCTAGAAATTCTTTAAAATTCCTTAAAATCCAATTTGATCTCTTGAAATTCCTTAAAAACCCATGACATTTTGTGAAATATCTTGTAATTCCTTACAAATCGATGAAAAATCTTAAAATTCCATAAAATCCTTTTAAGTTTCTAAAAATCTTTTAAAATCCGTTGAAATTCCTGAAAATTCCAAGAAATCTTTTGAAATCACTTAAAATTCCTTAAAAGCTTATCTAATCTTTTGAAATGCTTTTAAATTTCTTAGAACCTCATAAAATTTTGTGAAATTCCTTTACAATCTTGAAATTTTTTCAAATTCTTAACAAATATATCTAGAATCCAGTGAAATTCCTAAAAAGTCCAAAATATCTTTTGAAATTCTTTAAAAATCCTAAAAATTCCAAGAAATTAGTTGAAATCGATTCATATCTTTTTAATCATTTTGAGTTTTCTAAATTTTTTTCAATTCTTCAAAATCCTTTAAAATCCATTGAAATTTCTTTAAATCCCTTAAAATTCTGTAGAAATCCATGAAATATCGTAAAATTCCTTGTAATTCCTGAAACATCTTGAACTCCCACGAAGTCCCTTCAAGATTCTAAAAATCTTTTAAAATCCATTGAAATTCCAAGAAATCTTTTGAAATCACTTAAGATTCCTTAAAAGCTCATTTAATCTTTTGAAATGCCTTAAAATTCCTTAAAATCCCATAGAATTTCGTGAAATTCCTTAAAAATCTTGAAACCCCTTCAGATTCCCTAGAAAAAATGTCTAAAACCAGTTAAATTCTTGAAAAGTTAAAAATATCTTTTGAAATCCTTTATAACTTCAAGAAATTGGTTAAAATCCACTGAAATCTTTTTAATCCTTTTAAGTTTTCTGCATTTTTTCAATTCTTTAAAATCGTTTAAAATCCATTTATTCTTTAAATCCCTAGAAATTCCTTAAAAATCTATGCAAACTTTTGAAATCCCTAGATATCCCGCGCAATTTTTGAAATCCTTTGAAATCATTTTGCCGCATATATTTCTCAAAATTCAGCTTTTCATCCCATAATTTCAAAATTTTCATCGCCATAAAATCTTTTCCCCATTTAAAGTTCGTCTTATAGAAAATCTCTGACATTTCCCTGATTTTCGTTAACCAACAAAATTCCGTGGCTTTTCCATGATTTCCAGGTTTCCTTCTTCTTGCGGCCACTCTGTTAATCATTGAAAACTAAGACCCACATATTTTTCATCAAAACTAAAATTATATTCGAAGATCTTATTCAATCTTCTCTTGGAAATATATTGATTTAAAAATGATATAAATATTTATAAGAATTTAGAAATTATTTATGTAGAAATATTAATGCAGAGGAATAGAAAAATATGAAAGTCTGTGAAAATATATGAAAGTAAAAAATATGTGAAGTCCGATTATATGAATAACAAAACTTCACTAATTTTTCTGGTAAACTATCTAAAAAATATTCAAATAAATTCTTCCTTCTCATATATAAATCATATGAACCACCGAATTCTGGGGAACCAATCGTAATTACTATGTGTACTCGGCAAACATGAGCTTTTATGGGAAATTTTATCGGATGTGCTTCGGTTTCATGCGACTTTAACGCGAAGGTGTCATATTAAATTATACATATCGTATATTTCAATGCCAAGACCTCTGCACGGTACGTGAAACAACTGTATGATGTCACAAACATGTGTACGTTATTCACGCCCACATCATTCTGACAGCACCGTTCCTACGAAACCGAAATTCACTTAATTTAACTAAATTTTCAATTTCCAGTGACATTTGTCAAAATATTCAAAACATGTCCATAAGAGTTTCAATAATACTAAATTAATTAAGAAGTAAAGTACATAACTCATGGATATTACCCACATGCTTATTTGATTTAAAGTATTGATTTGATTTTTGATATTTTAAGTTAATAAGTTAATCAAAATTGTAATTTATCCGAGAACCACAATTTTATGCACCACATTTTGAACACATAGTATGTCATTCATCTGTAATTTAACGGGATAGTACTATGTCTCGAGCCAAAAAATACACTAGTTTTCTTTATTTATTTCCAAAGAAAGTATTTTATTTGACGCAAAAAATCTTATTTACTAAAATACTACTCAAAAAGAATACAAAAAAATTTTTACAACAAAATATTAATTTGTTAATAATTTTTAAGCAGTATGAAAAATAGCACTAAAAAAAATTGATGTCGCTGGCGTTGATGATTTGAGCACACTGGAACATCCGAAACAGGCAATTTCAAAAATTCTTAATTCGTATGAGTATCGTTATCACCGGTACCTCGGAAAATAATTTTTCTTAAAAATTAAAAAAATGGCGGCGATTTGTCTAAAAATGTCAAAAAAATTACATTTTTTTACTAAGTTTTTGTGGTAAAAAACAGAGTTATATTTTAAATTTTGTCATAATCGAGGCACCGGGGTTAGTCATTTATATGCTGAATAAGTGTGCAAAATTTCAGACCGATTGATTTAATCGTTTTTAATTAATCATCAACGCCAGCGACATCAATTTTTTTAGTGCTATTTTTCATGCTGCTTAAAAATTATTAACAGATTAATATTTTGTTGTAGAAAATTTTTCGTATTCTTTTTGAGTAGTATTTTAGTAAATAAAAAAATTTTTTGCATTAAATAAAATACTTTCTTAGAAAATAAATAAAGAAAACTAGTGTATTTTTTTGGCTTGTTACACCCTTTGATTTAGTGGAAGTAAATTTTGAAGTAAACGAATGCTTTATTTCTATAAGGGATAAAAAATAGTCGTTTAAAGTTGAATCTGACCCTTAGTTCTCAAATCTATTTCAAAATTAGAACTTTAAATAATCTGAAGACCTCCTTAAACCCTTTTGTGTTCTGAAAAAAATTGCGTATATTGTGAGCCTATTCCGAAAGTTACGAAAAATTTAAAGCTATAATAGAGAAAAATATTTAAACAACGACAGAGTAAGCAAACTTAGCTTTAAATAATTTAGTACTTTCAAATTTTTAATAAAATTTTACTTTATCAATTGAGAAAAGGTGAAAAGGTGACAAACCAAAATAGATGAAATAGGTGATGAAATTCAAAACAGGTGAATAGGTGACGACCTGTGATGACTGGCAATCATTTGGCAGAATTAAATTAGATCTTAAAAATATTTTTAAATATTTTAAATATTTTTTTTCTCCTGAATATAAAATTTTGTCTTCAAAATAGCTCGAAAGCTTTCAAAATCGAATACTAATAAACAAGAAGGACGTAAAGTCACAGGGAAATGTATATCAATCATTTCTCTTGTACGCAAATGGGGACGTTGACTTAACTTCTCACATAATTGACATTAAAATACAAATGTTCGATAGTCGATCGCCACTTATTTGGTAGCTGGAATAATGACAGCGAATAGCTTTATGTTAACGAACGCGATTAATTATGGGCGACGCACGTCAAACGTGAAAGCCTCGTCTGATCTTGATAGTTTCAGATTTGAATATCCAAATGCAGGTTTTTGAGAAAGAAAACGAAAGAGACTAATTAAATTTTAAATTACAATCCGAATTACGAATTCGAACAAAATTTAAATAATAAAAACTTTTACTTCAGTCATGCTACGTAATTGAATTCAAATTTATTATATTAAAGTGATGTTTTATTTTACCTTGAATTTCTGCGTTAATCATGTAAAAATATTGTAAAATAAAAACTTTTGACTGAATCTATTTCAAATCAGACAGGCAGTGCAACTTTAAGTCACAGAATCGGTTCTCTATGAAATATGTTATGTCTCAAAGGAAACAAGAAGACATGTATTTTACTGTTTTAAGAAAAAATACATTTTCACGAAGTTATGTTATAAGTTATAAGTTATAGGTTATAAGTTATAAGGTATAAGTTATAAGTTATGAGTTATAAGTATTTTAAGCGTCTTTTTAATAAAAACACAACATTTTTCTTTAAACTTTTATAACTTTGGACTCAATTAACATATTTGAGTTTTCTGCCCTGATTATGGCGGGGCATATTGGCATCTTTAAAAATCCGCCAGAGAATGAAAAAATATTGAAAATTCGCAAAACGGCGACGGTTTTTGTGAAGAAATTAAAAGGCGATTTTCTGAAAAAACCCCACCTTTTTTTTGCCCAAATTTTTTTGATAAATTGGTACTCATGTGATTAAGAAATTAAGTAAGTTTCATGCGGGCTAAACTGCTTTTGTAAATAGAAGAATTTTTTAAAAATGAAATAAAATTTCCGAATTTTTCTCACAACTGACGGAACATACGAAAAAATATCAACAAAAAAGTTTGATGTTTCAAAAAAGTTCTACACAAAGATCTCTTACTCTCTTATGATATCTTGCAACGGTTGTAAGAAAAATTCGAAAATGTGATTTTGTAAAAACAGAAATTTTCTTGGACTCTAAAATGGTTTGGCCAACATAAAACTCGATGGATGGTTTCCTTATGTAAAAATAAATTTTTAAAAAATATTTTAAGGAATTAAAAATATGGGAGTTTCTATGAAATTTTCATTTTATGTTTGCAGAATTCAATTGAAAAAATAAGATCGATTATATTGAAAATTCCATCTTTTTAATTTTTTAAAATACTTTTTTGAAAATTTATGTTCACATAAAGGAAACCATCCAGCGAGTTTAATGTTGGCCAAATCATTTTTGAGTGCAGGACAATTTCTGTTTTTCCAAAATCATATTTTCGAATTTTTCTTACCAACCATGCAATATATCGTAAAAGAGTAAGAGAAGTTTTTTTGCGTAGAACTTTTTTAAAGCATCAAAATTTTTTCTTGATATTTTTTCATATGTGCCCTCAGTTGTGAGAAAAATTCGAAAATTCGATTTCATTTTAAAAAATTCTCCTGATTACAAAAGTAGTTTAGCCCGCATGAAATTTAGTTTCAAAAGTAGTTTAGCCCGAAATTTCTTCATCATATGAGTACCAATTTAGTAAAAAAAAAATTGGGCAAAAAACAAGGTGGGTATTTGAGAAAATCGTCTTTTAATTTTTTCAGAAAAACCGACGCCCTTTTGCGAATTTTGAATATTTTTAAATTTTCTGGCGGATTTCGAAAGAGGTCAATAAACCCCACCATAATCAAGAAAGAAAACTCAAATATCTTAATTATGTCCAAAGTTATAAAAGTTTTTAAAAAATCTTTTTTTAAAAAAAGAAGTTTAAAATTCAAATACTCATAACTTCGCGAAAATGTATTTTTTCTTAAAACGGTAAAATACGTGTCTTCTTATTTCCTTTGAAAAACAACATATTTCATAGACAACCGATTATGTGACATGAAGTTGCACTGCCTGCCTGGTTTGAAATGGATTCGGTCTTTTTGTTTGGTTTTTTCTTTTTAGTTATTAAATAAAACAATTTTCCATCAGGTTTTACAGTCCTGGAGTAAATTTATCCTCGTTTTTTTAATTTCTTCGCAAACTTCTAAAATACCCTTTGAATTGAAATTATGAAATTTAATAAACATAGATTGACTAATTTTAAATTCCTAGCAATTTTGATAACAATTTAGTAAAAATTTAGTAAAATTTAGTAAAAATTTAGACTGTGATTTATCAATCTTTTCTTCAATTATTTTCAGCTCCTGAAATTTTGCACTACGAGCCAATAACATTAGCAGCCGATATGTGGTAAGTGTAATAAAAAAGTTAAAATAAAGATTGAAGTCCAAGCTTGAATGGTAGTTAATTCGAGTGCCCTTCGAGTTCACCATTTGAAATTCCCATTCTCCAAGCTGTCAGTACAGAATCATCATTATCCTTATCTCGTTGTCCCATCTCTGAATCAATTCTTAATCCAAATGCTCGGTTGATTTCAATGCAGGTCGCTAGGTGTAACAACTTACGTCCTTCTGACGGGTTTCTCTCCATTCGGTGGTGAAACCGATCAGGAGACCTTTCAAAACATTTCCTTGGGTGAGGTGGACTTCCCAGAGGAACTTTTCGAGGACGTTTCCGCCCAGGCAAAGGACTTTGTTGCTAAACTTCTCGTGCTTGACCCAAGGTAAATTTGCATCAAAATATCATAAAATCTGAAAACAGACGTTACAATTGCCAAAATTGCAATTCGATGCTTCTTTTAAATGCAATACAGATAAAAGTAAAATATATATTCAAATTATCATTCTTTACAAAATGTAGGCGTGAAACTTTCAAATTTAAATAATAACGCAATTGTATTATTTTGCAATTTTACGCTATTTATCTTTGCTTTTTGTGAAACAGGTTTCCAATGTATTATTTATGTCTATCGATTGGGTGTTAATTATTTCCTCAGAAGAGTATTGGTTATTGGTTGGCAAGGTCTTCAAACTTTTAGCTACGATAAATCTTTAATAATGAATCGTTTTACGAAAACAGTTTTTAGAAAAGTAGTTTGTTTTAAAAGATTTCCAAGTTAGAACTCAAGCTACTACTTAATGGAGTTAATTCCTCTGCCCATTTGTCATGTAAAATAGGAAAAAATTTTGAAAGGGCATAGCAGGATAAGCATGGATAAGCTGCCCCCGCCTGAATCTGGTTGAAATTTTTTCAGCAAGTACCATTGATGGGAGATTAAAATTCCCAAAAGATTATATCTGACAAGAATTTTTTATGGGAGTTAAGGGGGTTAGAAGAAAAATAGAAAATAATTTTTTCTCGAGAACAGCTGAACCGATTTTGATAAAAAAATTTAAGTTATGGGTTTTAATGCAACAATGTTATAAAAAGAATTATAGAATATTTTTTCAAAGAATTTCAAAGAATAAAAAAATTTCAAAATTTTTTGATTTTTTTTATGGGATGCACTTGAGACACTATGACTATTTTCTCCCTAAACAATTTCTATATACTCTAGAATGATATTTTTGAGTTCCAAAAAGATAGGAGAGGCAGTACGTAGTTTAAAAAAATGAAGGTCTTGAGCCCGTTATGAGCGGTGTGTAGCACGCTGATGAACATTGGATGAAAAAATGTTTAAAATAATATTCTGGCTTATATTTTCAACAGATTTTAAAGTTTTTTAAAAACGAAAGCTAAATAAGTTCTTAAGAGATCTGTGAAAGTCGATTTAAAAAAAAATTGATAAATTTTTTTTATTTAAGTTTGAACTTTACAAAAATTAAAATTGTTATGTTTCCTATGCATAACTTGTTCAGTTTGAGTGACATTAATTTATAATCGATAAAAGCAGTTCGCAAAATACTAATTAAGAGTTTATAATAAATTAATAATTTGTTATTAACAATTGTATTGTTATAAACAGCAGTCTGAGATTTTATAATGATTTTGAATATTTATAAAGTGACTTTTGTTTGTAATAAAATTTGAAGTATGTAATGTAAAAGCATTATAAAAATAAGTGGAAGTATATTTCTCATTGTTATAAACAAATAATATAAACAAATGCAGAGTTTAAGCAATTTTGGAAAGTTTGAGGTACTTTTTTTGGAAATTTGTTCCAATTGGTTTGCCAGAGATATTCCGGAGCAGTACATTGAGATTTTATGAAAAATGCGATTGTCATAAACAAATGGCACAAACAAATTCGCTCCTTGTGGAATTTTATAAAATTCAAGATACTTTTTTTGGAGATTTGTTTTAATTGGTTTGTCATAGTTATTGCAAGGCAGTATATTGTCATTTCATTACAAACGTTATTATTATTGCGAAACAACGAATTCGTTTATGACATTTGTTTAAAACAATCACATTTTTCATAAAATGTCAATGTATTACTCCGAAGCATTACTGGCAAACCAACAAACACAAATTTCCAACAAAAGTACCTCAAACTTTAAAAAATTGCACAAACAATGAATTTGCTTATACCATTTGTTTATAACAATTACATTTTTCCTCAAATGTCAATGTACTGCTCTGCAATATCACTGGCAAACCAATTGTAACAAATTTCCAAAAAAGTACCTCAAACTTTAAAAAATTGCACAAACAGCGAATTTGTTTATGCCAATTGTTTATAACAATCACATTTTTCCTAAAATGTCAATGTGCTGCTCTAAAATATCACTGGCAAACCAATTGAAACAAATTTCCATAGAAAGTACCTCAAACTTTAAAAAATTACACAAAGAACGAATTTATTTATGCCATTTGTTTATAACAAGCACATTTTCCCTAAAATGTCAATGTACTGCTCTGTAATATCATTGGAAAACCAACTGAAACAAACTTCCATAAAAAGTACCTCAAACTTTAAAAAATTACACAAACAGCGAATTTGTTTTTGCAATTTGTTTACAACAATCACATTTTTCATGAAATGTATTGCTCCGGAATATCACTGACAAACCAATTGAAACAAATTGCCAAACAAAAAGTACCTCAAACTTTCAAAAATTGCTTCAACTCTGCATTTGTTTATATTATTTGTTTATAACAATGAGAAATATATTTCCATTTATTTTTATAATGCTTTTACATTACTTCAAATTGGATTACAAACAAAAGTCATTTTATAAATATTCAAAATCATTGTAAAATCTCAGACTGCTGTTTATAACAATATAATTGTTAATAACAAATTATTAATTTATTATAAACTCTCAATTAGTATTTTTCGAATCTACATTTATCGATTACATATTAATGTCACACAAACTGAACAATTTATGCATTGTTAATGCATCGAAGACATAAAAATTTTAATTTTTGCAAAGTTTATACTTAATTCTAGAAAAAAAATTCAAAAATATTTTGTAAATTTTTTACCCGTATTTTTTGAAAAAAATTCCGTAATTTTTTTATTACATTGCTGCATTGAAATACATAACATATATTTTTTTCATCAAAATTGGTTTAGCTGTTCTCGAGAAAAAAATTATTTTCGATTTTTCTTCTCATTCCCATAACTCCCATAAAAAATTTTTTTCAGTTACAATTTTTTTGAAAAATGTAATCTGCCATCAATGACAACTTGCTGTAAAAATCTCAACCAAATCCAGGCGGGGCACAGTGGGGAAAAAAACACTTTTTTGGGACAAAAATCAGCCGACTGCTCAAATCTCAACGGATTAGAGCTTTTTTCTTTTTAAAATACTCATGAAGAATCGTACTTTATCGCAAAGGTGGACGTTTTTTAAATTTGTTATTTAATAATTTGTTATGTAACTTAAAAATTGCAATTAGTTATATTTGCAATATTTACTTAGCCCCATTCATTGATATTTCTGCAGAAAGGTATAGAATTAGTAAATTTACTATTGTTGAATAAAAATGTAACTTGTAGATAAATATTCTGCATTTTGTTAATTGTTATAAACAAATTAATGCATATAACTGTTAACTGCTGCATTTCCCGAATTTGAATGTATAATTTACACAGGCTCTGTTATAAAAATGTAAAAAATCAATTTTTAATTGCAAACAAGCAGCAAAGAACAATAACAGTTAATAGTTTAAACAATTTTTATAAACAAATTCACTTATTTGGCTTATCTATGCATCGAAAATTTTTATTTTTTGTGAAATCATTTATTTTCATGTAAAGAACAAGAATGGTACACATTAGAGTTCCATGAAACAACATTTGTCATTGTTATAAACAATTTTTTTAAACAAATTCACTTTTTTGGCATTTATATGTATAGAAAATTTGTCTTTTTTGCGGAATCATTTCTTTTCATCTAAATAATAGAACTTGTGCACAACTGACTTCCATCCAACAACATTTGTCATTGTTATAAACAATTTATTCAAACAAATTCACTTATTTAAGTGTCACTGCAATTGGCTATATTGATATCAAAACGTATTCTATGGCAATAATCCAGATTCTCTACCAAACGTTAAAATTGCAGCCATGAAAGAGGTTTTTTTTGCAATATAACCAATATAACCAATGGCAGTGACACTATAATAAGTTAATTTGTTTGAATGAATTGTTTATAACAATGATAAATGTTGTTGAATGGAAGTCAGTTGTGCACAAGTTCTATTATTTGGATGAAAAGAAATGATTCCGCAGAAAAGACAAATTTTCTATGCATATAAATGCTAAAAAAGTAAAGTTGTTTATCAAAAGTGTTTATAACATTGACAAATGTTGTTTCATGGAACTCTAAAGTGTACCATTCTTGTTCTTCACATGAAAATGAATGATTCCACAGAAAAGAAAATTTTTCGATGCAAAGATATGTCAAATAAGTGAATTTGTTTATAAAAATTGTTTGAATAAATTGTTTATAACAATGATGAAAGTTGTTGGATGGAAGTCAATTCTGCACAAGATCTATTCTTTAGATGAAAAGAAATGATTCAGCAGAAAAGACAA
>JBAGKK010367815.1:0-18783 GCA_037177015.1 Euceroptres primus
CCGAGAATTAAGGTTGGGAGATTTGCATGTTTACTCGGAGTCATTGATTGTATTGGTTTTTCAATTCATGATATGATACATGGAGATATGTAAATGTCTGATCTGATAAAAATATTTCAAACAGAGACATTAAGCCCCAGACTTTGTTACCACTCAGAAAATCCATTTCTCGATTATGAGTGGTTCTTAGTCGCCTAAAAAAATGTTTCCTTGATATTTTCAAGGATTAGAAATTCTGACATATCTCCTGAAATTGATATAATCTGAATCTATCGAGAATGGGATTGAATTGTTATTTCTAGGACAAGAAATATGGAAGGAAATTATATTTGGCAGTATAATATAGAGGAAATGACAGTTTATAGGGTCATTTCGGTAGATCGTTTTATGATAAGTTATCGGCGTTTGTGGTGGTTTCCTGTTAATCAAGATAGGTCCACCTGATGTCCTGTGTAGTTGCCACATGTGTGTACTTTGAAGCACATACTTTACTGTGTTGGGGAACCTGTCGTAAACCTCTCTATGCAACCCTATTTCGTTTGAGTTCCACTAAATCTGTTGATGAAACATTTAGTCTAACTGTTCCTGACAATGTCAATCCATGTAGTATTGCTTAATTCAATAAAATGCATTCTAATTTATTCAATTCTATTATAATGTAGGAGAGAGTGACCCGAACTGGATAGCTTCTCGATCTGAATAATACGTAAATTTGACTATATATTTGAATAAAACGTAATGGAGTAATTTTTTATAAATAAAATCATCAAAAAAAGATTGTCTCATAATACGGTTTACCACTTACTTGCTATTATTAAAATGAGAAATATGTTTTCGACATGGAGATGCAACTTTTTACTTCTGATAATTTCGTCATTTTTATTGCCGTAGGATTTTTTTACAACTATTTCTTTTATTCCTTGTATTCATGGAACACTTAGCTTTAAGACTTTCCACAGAAACTTTAAAACTTTTAGTTTTAAAAACGTTTGTTTATACTTTAGTAGCAATGCGAAGAACATGTTATATGAGATTATTAAGTTTTCTTTCCTTTAATTATCAAAAATAACGTAACATGTTTTTATTGGTAGTGTCATTTTCCCCGATATGGACCATTCGTGAAAGGGTAGATTTTTGAGTTGAAGTAATTGTTCTTTTTAGATTATCAGAATTTTAGATTTATCAAATCCTTCCAACCAAAACATAATAGTAAATAAGTTTAATGTTTATTTTAAACATAATCTTTAAAAATATACTAAATTTAATTGGTATTTAATATTTAATTTATAATTAGACACTTTTAATACAAAATGTAATAATTTATTGATATTTATAAGGGGCATTAAACAAATTACACTCAAAAGTTTTTCAAATGACCCGCGCATTTTGCCAGCATAAAAGAATTTTGTAACTATTTTAATAAATTTTTTTAGCATTTGAAATTGGCAGTAGTGGCTGTCTAATAGTAAATACGACAGAGATTAGAGCTAGTGTATTTTTCACAATATAATTAAAAATATTACTTTTATCAAGCCACAAACGTTTAAATTTAGTTCGATGAGATCAGGTAAAACATCAATCAATTAACACGGCTAGTCTCGATTAAGTTCAACCCAAAAGTGCTTGCACATCCAGTTTCTCTTTTGTACGTGTTTCCAGGATGCCCCCCGGTTATTTTAAGCCAGGAAAGAAAAAAATAATACTATGCGTTTTTAAGAAAAAATGTTTTTTCATTTTTCACAATTAAAAATCTCATTTGTCTCGAAAACGACGCAAAATTTGCAGGCGCGTAGAGAGGAAAACCGGACCCGGGGGGGGGGTGGAATGACGGGCCTCTGTATCTAATTTTAAAAATTTAGAATTCAGGCTTTTATTTTTTAAAAATTTATTTTCTCACAGTTCCAGAAAATCCGGACCCCCTCGAAAACTCCGGGCCCGGGGAGAGTCTCCCCGTTATCCCCCCCCCCCCACTCGTCAGGCCTGAAAATATGAATAGTAGCTCCTACTTGAAAATTGTTTCCCTTCCTAAAATCTATAAAGTTATACCCTTACCAGATTTTTATCTTGTGTATCTTAACAGATTTTTCTCAAAAAATTGGAAAAAACGATAAAAATTGACTAAAATAGCATTTAGTTTAACGAACTTTAACATTTTAGTTTTAAAAACGTTTGTTTTCGCTTTAGTAGCAATGTGAAGAACATTTTATATGAGATTATTAAGTTTCCTAAGCTTTGAAGTAAAGAAAAATCTAAAAATCTCTAAAATCGAAGAAATATCATATTTAACGATTAAAAATCTCATTTTTCTTGTAAACGAAGCAAAATGTAAATTGTAGGTCATAGTTTAAAATTGTTTTCCTTCCTGAAATCTACGTAATTGCACCCAAACCAGATGTATATCTTGTGCATTTTAATAGAAATTTTCAACAAAAAAAATATAAAAAATTTATAAAAGCGACTAAAATAGTTTAAAAATTTCAGTTTAACGAACTTCAAAATTTTATTTTTAAAATCATTTGTTTTTAGTTCAGAAGCAATGTGCAAAACATGCTTCATGAGATTATTAAGGTTTCTGAGCTTCAAAGTAAAGAAAAATTGATTGTTATCTCCAAAATTAAAGAAATATCATTTTTCACGATTGAAAATCTTATTTTCCTCGAAAACGAGGCAAAACATAAATAGCAGTTTATAGTTCAAACTTGTTCCCCTTTCTGAAATCTATAAAATTCAAAAACTGAGAAAGAAATAAAATATACCTATAAAATTATACCCTTGCCAGACGTTTATCTTGTATATTTCAACCAATTTTTTCAAAAAAATAGAAGAAATCGATAAAAATGGACTAAAGTAACATTTAGGTTAACGAAATTTAACATTTTATTTTTAATATCTTAAATATATTATTAGACATGAAGACTTTTGTAATGACAACAATGTTTTTCAAATTGTTACTGACCTAAAAGCAAACGTTTTTAGAAATAAAATGTTGAAGTTCGTTAAAGTCAATTCTGTTTTAGTCGATTTTATCGATTTTTTCTTTTTCTTTTTTTTTTTTTTTGAAAAATTTTTTAAAATACACAAGATAAATATCTGGTGAGGGTATAAATTTATAGATTTTAGGAAGAAGAACAATTTTGAACTATGAACTGCTATTACTATTTTACTTCGTTTTCGAGAAAAATGAGATTTTTAATCGTTAAAAACGATATTTCTTCAATTTTATAGATAAAAACCAATTTTTCTTTACTTTAAAGCTTAGGAAACTTAATAATATCATACAACATGTTCTTCACATTGCTACCAAAGTAAAAACAAACGTTTTTAAAACTTAGATGTTAAAGTTCGGTAAACTAAATGCTATTTTAATCAATGTTTTCGAATTTTCCTATTTTTTTGGAAAAATTTATTAAAGTACACAATATAAAAATCTGGTAAAGGTATAGCTTTATAGATTTTAAGAAGGGAAACAATTTTGAACTATAAACTGCTATCCATTGTTAAAAATGAAAAAATCTTTTTTCTCAAAAACGCGTAGTACGATTTTTTTCTTTCTCGGCTTAAAATAACCGGGGGGCACCCCCTAAATACATACAGAAGAGAAACTAGATGCGCAAGCATTTTTGGGTTGAACTTAATCGAGGCTAGGCGCGTTATCACTGTATTTATTACGGATAAATATTTGATTTAATTTTTGTTACGTTATCGGTAGGTCTAGCGTCCTGAAAATTCTTGAAAACCTTTAAAAGTCCTTAATTTTCTTTACCTGGAAAACCCTGGAAAATTCTTTGAATTTCACTCATAGTCCTGGAATTCTTATCTCTCTATATTTTAATTAGTAGTTTTCTTCAAATGACAATATTGATACAGGTCAGAGAATTCTGGAAAGTCAGGAAATTTAAAAATGGTCAGTGAAAATCAGGGAAAGTCAGGGAAAACCTTCAAAGAGTCAGGGATTTTTTTTATTCATCAAATTATAATTATATCTCAATAGTTTTAATTATAATTTAACAATTATTATAATTATATAATTATAATATTACAAAATCAGAGATCACAGTCAGTCCCCTACTCCCCTCTTTTCCCCTATTATTCTCCAAGTCTACTAAAATCACTTTTTTAGAGTTAAATTCCTTTTCCCCCTTTTTTCCCTTTTTGTATTCAAAGTTCCGAATAACTTTCCAAGAATTATGAGAAATAGAAACTTTTGACATTCAAAAGCTCTTTTAATGTTTTCTTAAATATCTCTTAATTTCCAAATTTTAAAAATCTATGAAAGGCTCCTAAAATCTCTTAAAGTCCTCCAGTATCTTTAAAATTGATTTGAGATCCTTAAAAATTCTCCAAAATATTTAAGCCTGTTTTAGAATCTTCTGGGTTCTCCTTCAATAATCTTATAAAATAATATTCCAAAATTTTTTCATATTCTACAACATATACGAGACTCTGCCAGAATCTTCTGAATTCTCACATAATAATCTTATACAATCTTAAAGAATTCTTAATTCAATCTTAGAAAATTCTGAAAAATTCTTTAATATTCTGAAAAATATACTAGAATGTTCTAGAATCTTCTAAAATCGTCTTAAATCTTCTGAACTCTTCCATGGTCTTCTGAAATCTTCTATAATCCTCAAAAATATTCTGAAATGTACCTGAAGTTTTGAACCTTCAAATGAACGGACTTTTTTCTTAACTCAAATTGATCTTGAAATATCGTTCATTTTATAAAATAAAGAGAAATATCATGGGCTTCTTTATTATTAAATTAGTTTCTATATTAATTAACCAATAGTTTAGAACAAATTTGAGTTTAAAATGAAATCAAATACAAATTTCGTTCATTTGAACGTTCAGAACTTAAAGCCCATTGTTATGAACTGCATTAGAATTTCGAAAATTCTACAGAATCCTTTAGAACCTTCTCAAGTCTACAAAAGACTAATAACTTTTAGAAGATTCTAGAGCATTCCAAAGATTCTGAAAGTTTAGAAATTTGAGGAGTGTTTTATTATATTCTAGACAGTAATCTAAGATTTTTGAGGATTTTTTTAAATTGTGGAGAATTGCAGCTTTTTTGGTATTTTTAAAAGAAAAAAACTTCCCTCCTTTTTTTAAAATCCCCTTTTTCGAAAAAGAAATCCCCTATTTTCCCTAATATTGAACTAATGAATCTCAGTGATTCCTGTATTTTATAATTATTATAAATATCTAAATATGATTCATAAATTTTATTCTTGTTTTAAATTACTTTGCATAATTTAATCAATTTTAAATCGTAAAAATATAATCTAGTAAAAAAATTGGAATTTATTCTGAAGAGTTAATGAATATTTGAAAATAAAAATGTTAAATAAAATATATATGTTCAAATAAAAGTTTGAACTTTGAAATTCTCACAAATTCAATTAAATCTTTTTTCAGCTTCTTTTATCGGAAAAAGTGAATTTTCATATTTATATATTTGAGAATAAAATGACCTTTAAAAGATTTCTGATTAACCTGATTAACTTTGACAAAAAATTAGTAATAATATTGCTGTTTGCAACATTTTTTTCAATAGTTCTTTATGGCGCATGTGGAAGTCTTTTCTTTTTCACCCTTAAGGCTTAAAAAATTCAGCGAAAATACCATACTTTTAATACTCAAAATTTCATGTCAAATAGTTGCACTTTATGCCAAAAATTATCAAAAAAATTTCATCCCCATGTCACATGCGGGTCACTCTTTCTTCATCCCCTAACGTGAAAAATACTTTAGTGTGACAAATTTTACCATTATCTAACATAAAATTATGAGTATTGAAATGAGACTATTTTTTTTACGAATTATATTATATTAGTTGTCTTTCTTTTCAATTTATCGTTTTTTTATACTAGCGCACGGTTTGTCTTTTACATCGGATTCCTGATTTTTCTAATTAACTTTGTCAGAAAAAGTGACTGAGTATTTTGAAAAAGTGATCAATTTTTCTAATTAACTTTGACAGAAAAAGTGACTAACAATAAGTATCCTCCTTTTGCAGGAGGATGTAATGTAATTAATGTAATTAATGTAATATCGTTTTCTGCGTTTACTTTCTGAATTTTTTAACAATTAAATCATGACTTCACATTTATATTTTTGAGTATATAATATTTTTTATTTTTCGATACTGTATCCGAGGATGCAGAAAAGCTGGAAAAATACTGATGCAGCGACTAACCTCAATGCCCGGCTAATAATTATTGGAAAACACTTAGCGTTACCCAAATTGCTGGATATTAACTCTCCGTATGGAAAGACCTGATTCGCTTTTGACCTTATTAATCATCTCCAACGCCTGCGTACATAATTGGGTAATCGCAGAAAAATTCTCCATGGAAATTCTCGGAAAATAATTCACAGCGTTGACATTTTGCTTAATGAGTTTTCTATTATAATTATTCACAACTACCCCATTTAGAATTTATATTTAATATTGTTAATTTCGTATTCATCTACCAAGATTTGAAAAATTCAGATATTCTGGTAAACACTCGGCTCTTTTTAATACAGGTTTATAAGATTTATTACAGAAATTTAAATTAGATTTACTAATTCTTTGAAAAGGTATGCACTATACATAAAAAAATCTTTTTGAATTTCAACGCTTTGAGATTTTTTTTCTGTAGCTGTTGCTACAAAGGCTACAAATATTGGTTTTTCAAAGTACAGCAGAAAAAAAATACAAGTTAACAGATGCCTTGTCTTCTAAGGACAATTGCAATACAAGTGTTTTCTAGAGCAGAAACTAACTGAAGATTAGAGGAATTCCTTTGAGTTGTGTAAGTAGGTACTCGAGTATAGATCCTGCTATAGACAGAAGAACAGGCAGATGCATAGATTTCCTTTGGAAGTCGTTTCTTATCTTCGAGTACCTTAGAAAAGATAAGAGATACTCTCTTTAAAGTAAACTCGGGTTCTGCTATAAAAATTCACTATAAAAAGATATAGCTACTCATGTAATGAAGAAACGATTTCACTCTTTCACAATAGCCAAAATACCTGAAAAGTTCTTTTAAAAAGGCAGAACGGCTAGGAATTTTTTGAGAACGGAAAAAAGAGCCAATTTATTTGTTGACCAAAAAACTAATAACTTTTTTGGAAAAAAACTGGAAAACTTAAATAAAACACTTAATAATTTAAAAATTAATTAAGCTTAAATAATCTTTCTGAAGAAAGAATTTGTTTCGTTTTTTTTAGTACACAACAAACTTAGTTGTCGATAGAAATTGATATTAATTTTTGTTTTTTAAAGAATTTTTTAAAGCCGAAAAATATTGGAAGTGTTTCTATATTAATCTTAAGAAAATTACGCTTAAAGAGATTCGAAGAATGTCCACGTATTTCCTGTTATGATTGAATCACATTAATAAATGAGATGAAATTTAACCGGAAACCAAGGTACATGAATATTCAATACTTGAACTGCAAGTCTCGTAATTTGAATATTACTATTAATTTCTTCAATAAGAACCTCTTGATTAAAATTTTTTCTTACAGTTCTTAATGTCAATCCTAATATTCTGAGAAGGTTGAGGAAAAATGACAGCCTGCTGCTTCCGCTTATAGAAGATGGTACAGTGGAGGAGGAGGCTTTACTAATGGAATGTAATCTTCTTAGAAAAAGTATTTTAAAAAAACATATTGAATAAAGAATTTACGAAATAGCAAACTTATATTTTTTCTTTTGTTTAAACAATAGATACTTCTTCTTTAATTACGAAATAAATAAAAATCTCTGAGGTGAAAATAATTGGTTAAAAAATAATTCGATCTCAATTAATGATAAATTAAGTAATAATAAAAATAACTGTAATAAAAAGGATTTTAAATAGCTTCCTATTTAAGTCTAATATTTCCCTAGCAAAAAATGTTTAAAAACATTATTTTCCAGAATATCTTGTCGTCAAAGTTTTAAAGACACTATAAATGATTGTGGCAGCAAGGTTGCTTTAGGAACTTTTTCCTCGTTTCTACACAGGGTGAAGCATTATACGGATTACAGTGGAGTTACGACTTTACAATTTTCAGAATTACGATGCTGCTTTAGGTCGAGAGACTGCAAAAGTGTTCTTCTAAAATTTTGTTAACCCTAAAAACTTAGGGCAGATTTAGAAAAATCGCAATTTTATAAATTAGGTCTGAAATTACTCACAATAAGCTCAAACAATTTGAGAATCATTTCAGAATAAAGAAATAATATTTAGCACTGTTCAATATTTTGTATATTTCAGGGATTCCATATTCCCTTCAATCCCATATTCCCCTTTTCCTCCATTTTCCCTCTTTTCTCCTATTTTTCTTAAGATCCCCTAAAATCTCTATTTTTGAAAATTTTCCGCCTTTTTACCCCGGTTTTTAATTCATAGTTTTGATTAATTTTCGAAGAATTATAATAAATAGCAACTTGCGACATTCAAAAACGCGTGCCACAAAATTAAAACCTTAGAAATTCAGAGTCTTCTAGTATCTTCTAGGAATTTCAAAACTTTTCACAAATTTTCTAAAATTTTCTAGACTAAATCTGCCAGACTCTTTCAATGCCTTCCACAATTTTCCATAATTAAATCTAAACTCTTCCATAATCGTCTAATATCTTCTGAGTTTTCTAGAACATTTTTTAGAATCTTTTTTGGGTTTTCCTATAATCTTATAAAATCTTAAAGAATCTCCCAAAATTCTTCAATACTTTAAAAAACATACTAGACTGTTCGAGAATCTTCTTAAATTCTCAAGGATATTCTAAACTCCACAATTTCCAGAGTTCTACAGAATCATTTAGATTTAAATTTATAAAAAAAACTCACATAATCTTTAAGAATTTTTTAGACTGTTTTCAGAATCTTTCTAAAATTCTGAAGACTTTTCGAAACTTTAAAAAAAGTCTAGAAGAGACTAGAAGCTATTAGGGCAGAATTCAAAAGATTTTTGAGGATTCGAAAGGATTCTAAAACAGTCTAGATTATTTTTGAAAATTATAATTAATTTTGGAGTGTATTTGAAAATTTTGCAAGATTTTAGAAGTCTCTGAAAAATTCTGAATATCTCTATAAAAGTTCAAAAGATACTGGAAGATTTTAGAAGGTCCAATAGAATATGCTTGAGGATTTTAGAAGACAGGTTCCAGAATTAAAAAATTCTTAAGTTTGGAAAAATTAAGAAATCTACAAAAAATCTAGTTGATTCTAAAAAATTCAAAAAGAAAACCTAGAAGATTCTGAAGGATTTTGAAGGATTTAGATAGGAATCGTAAGATTTTTGAGGATTTTTTCTAGATTCTAAAAAATTCAAAAAGAAACCTAGAAAGATTCAAATTCAAAAAGAAAACCTAGAAGATTCTGAAAGATTTGAGGGTTTCAGACAGGAATCATAAGCTTTTTAAGGAGTTTTTGTAAGATTCTGAAGAATTGCAGCAGACTTATTTCGGCATTTTGATTTGTTGAAAATTAAAAATTTTGATAACTTAATAATTCAGAAATCTAAATCCTTGTCATCCATTTTAGTAACCGAAAATTTTTATATATCGTTAATTTTTAGTCAACAAATTTTTGTTCAGAAATATTTACTGTAAAAATTTTTCTCTTTCGTTATTAACTTCAATTTGTTATTAAAATTTTTTTCCGGGAATATTATAGAGCCTCTGACAATATTTTTATGAATTGTGACATGTTGGAATTTTTATGATTTAACTGCTGGGTTAGTTGCAGTCAATATAATTTTATTTGTTAATTAAATTTAAGTTCTTTAAAAAAAATGTATTTTTATTAACTTTTATTTGCTTTCCTTGTATTTTTAAAAGAAACAAATTTCCCCCTCTTTTCGAAAAAAAAATCCCCTATTTTCCCTAAAGTTGAACTTCTGAACCGCTGTGATGCCTGATATTTTGATTTTACTTTTCATTTCATTTCATTTTCTTAATTTATTAATTCAACAGTCTTGCGACCAATTAAAGTTACCTGATGAATAACAAATATTTAAGTAATAAAAATGTATAGAAACTAACCACAATTAAACTAAATTTTTTGTTAATGTTCCACACGTGTTTCTGACAGTCTTGAGTCTAGAAGCAAATTAAACAGCTCATTTCGCGCTTCTCTACTAAAGTACTAAAACTTTGTGCTTATAAACTAACTATATAATGTATCCATCTTACAGGTAACTTCTGACGCACGACGGAAGCGCAGCAGAGAGTTAGGTAACAATTTTAATTTTTTTTGCAGATTGGAACTGATGAGGATGAGGAGACGAGCGAGGAAGTTAATCCACCCCCGCTTATTATACCCCCACCCCCGAACCCAGATGGTAAGTACATTTTTTGAAACAGACGACAATCAGCCAAGATCTATTAAAAATGGATCCTCGTTTATAGCCCGAAGCATGAAAGGAGAAAAGGGCGATAAAGGAGACAAGGGAGAAAGTGTGAGAGGACCCCCGGGACCTCCAGGTCCTCCAGGAAACGGCTACGACCTTAATGACGAGGTGAGCACAATATTTCCCGCCCTTCAACTCCAGTTGCATTATTAAATTTTCATTTTTTTTCACTTGTCTCTCCGCTTTTTAAACTGTTTTTTAAAAGGGCTCCAGAGCAAAGAAATTTCTACCCCCTTATGAAAAAACTTTCTTTTATTTTTTTCTTTGTTGAAAATTTTTTCAAGAATGTAAAATTAATTTTAAATAAAGTTCTCTTTTTATTTTTTATCATTACTTTATCACAAGAAGTGAAAGTTGATGTAACTTTATAGTTGAAATAACTACTTTTTTCTTTGTTGAAAAATTTTCCAAGCATTTAAAATTAATTTTAAATAAAGCTCCCTTTTTATTTTTATCATTACTTTATCACAAGAAGTAAAAGTTGATGTAACTTTATAGTTGAAATAACTTTTTTTTCTTTGTTGAAAAAATTTCCAAGCATGTAAAATTAATTTTAAATAAAGCTCTTTTTTATTTTTTATAATTACTTTATCACAAAATGCAGAAGTTGATGTAACTTTATGAATTAAAATAACTTTATAGGCAATATTGAATATGAAAATATTATTAATCAGTATATTATTTGAATTTTTAATTTGCTGTCATTGCATCATAAAAATATATAATCTTCTTGGTAGAAACTGTATTTTTATTTTTTATTTTTATTTTACTTAATTGAATTAGAATATTTTTCAACTAATTATTGTTCTTAGGAATTTCATGAAAATATGCCAAGGGGTCCTCCAGGGCCAAAGGGTGACCAGGGAGATTGCATTTGCAACGCCACAGCCTTGTTGACGTCCTTTACGATGCCGAAAATGATTCACGGTCCCAAAGGAGAGACTGGAGTGCCCGGAACGGAAGGAAAACAGGGACAAATGGGACTCACGGTACTGGAAGATAAACCGAATCTAAGATATTTTTCTCCGTTTTGCCGAATGTCAATAAATCTCAAACGACCATTCTATCTTGTGCCAATATATATCTATATATACCTACATATATCAGTATTCCATAATTTTATACGTCTGGACTGCAATGCGCTTCGAAATGTCGATTTCTTCTACTACTTTTATTATACGCAGTAAAATTTGTTGCGCGATTCTATATTGTATGATAAAAACAAAATTAATCCTGTCAATTAAACACAAACAGAATCACTATTTATTTTTAGAAACAATCTGATTTTTTTATATTTTTGTGGAGGATAAAAAAAGGACAGATTATGATGTAATTATATTATTCTAGCGTGGGTACTTTATTAATCTTTTGAAAAGGTTTTAAATTGTGATATGAACTTGTCTATAAATTGATTTTTAAATCATGAATTAGAAATTAATTTGAAATTTGATTGTGTAGGGAGTAGCTGGGCCACCAGGGGAAAGAGGACAGCAGGGTCCATTTGGTCAGAAAGGAGACAAAGGTGATATTGGCATAATGGGATTGGAAGGACCTCAAGGTCAAAAAGGCGAACCTGGTAGAGATGGAATTCCAGGAGAAAAGGGTGCTCAAGGACCTCCAGGACCTCCAGGCAAAGGAGAATTTTCCGGTTACGATGTGAGTAAATTTGCATAGTTAGTTCTTATAAAATACCCCAGAAGTTTACTTAAAAATTATATTACTTTTTTTTTAAAAAAGGTGATAAAAAAGTTTATCACCTTCCTTCTTCAATGATTGAACAGACTTTTGAACCTGGAAATGAATTTCACTTTTTGAGACATTTATAGCAAAATATTTGTTCGTATTCACTTTTCTATAAATGCTAGAGAAATTTCATTTTAAATGGAAGGGTTCTCTAAAAGTTCGATGCAAATTATATTTGATGCAATAGAAATACCGAAAAATTCTTTGTCATAATTTGTTCATGATTTGTCATAATTGTAAATAACTTCCAGAACAATTCCATACCAATGGCAAATATTTAAATTAAAAAATCTTCCTTTTGAAAAACGTCACGAGCTGGAAACGTGAAAATAAAATTTGTAAAGAATTCACCTAAAAAGAAATGAATCCCATTAAGGAATATTTTCAGAAATAAATACAAATATAATTTTTTTGAAAATGCATTGTCATGCATAAATAATAGTACAGTCAAATTAGGATTTCTGCTAGAACAAATTAGCATCACGGAGAACTTTGTCTTAAAATGTTTGGGTGGACGTTCTTTTGAAGCCCTGAAAAATTCGAGGCTGAATTCTTAATCAATTTTTTGTTATTATAAGCTTTAAAATGAGCCCTTATCGAATATCCTACGACAAAAAGTAAAAGTAGGACGTCAAAAAGTAGGACGTAAAAAAGTAGGACTTCGTTTTTAGAGCATAAAATAAGTTTTAAAATGAGTCCTTAGCAAATATCCTACGACAAATAGTTTACGAGATATGAATTTGTTAATTAACGTTGTGCGTTTTTCAGAGAAGACAAAGCGAAGATGAATTTTCATTGTTGCAAAAAATCGCGATCGGGTTTTTGCTATTGGATTCTCAAATTGGATAGTTCAAAGTATTAAAAAACGTTCCTCAAATTTCGTTCAAAGTATTTTTTCAACGTATTCCTTAAATACGTTCAAAGTATTTTTTTTAATTTCAGAATCCAAAAATGACAGAGGGGTGGGGGAGCAATTTTTTTTAACATTCAGATTTTGTAAAAAAAATCTGTTGTTCAATTTTGCTGAAATATCTAACAAATCGTGATTGTTCAGGAAAAAGTATGTTTAAGATGTCAAGAAAATTTTTCACATTGTTGTTTGGAAATGGAAATGAAAATCGTTATTTCCAAATTAAAAAGAAATTCCATTAGAATTTGGCGCAGTTTTGTGAAATTGTTTATAAAATTTGTGTAAATAATTTTTTTTTCAATGAATATATTGCTCGTAGGACTTTTTGGAAAAATAATAATTAAAATCCACCTTCTTCAATGATTATTCCTCCTTTTTCGGATTTTTCTGGCAGTTGTGAGTATGGAAAAAAATTATTGCTTATAACGATTTGTTATAAACAATGTGAAAAATTTTCTTGACATCTTAAACATACTTTTTCCTCAAGGTGCACAATCTGTTAGATTTTTCAGCAAAATTGAACTCAACAGATTTTTTTTTACAAAATATGAATTTTAAAAAAAAAGTGCTCCCCCACCCCTCTGTCATTTTTTGATTCTGAAATTCAAAATAAAATGTTTTTTAATACTTTGAACTATCCAATTTGAGAATCCAATAGCAGAAACCCGATCGCGATTTTTTTTGTAACAATGAGAATTTATCATCGCTTTGTCTTTCCTGAAAAACGCACAACGTTAATTAACAAATTCATATATCGTAAACTATTTGTCGCAGTATATTCGCTAAGGTCTTATTTTGAAGCTTATTTTATGCTCCAAAAACAAAGTCCTATAAACTTTTTACTTATTTATTAATCGAATGTAACAGACTAAGCAAACGTGTTGAGAAACGCTTTTTGTCAATAACAAAAAATTGATTAAGAATTAAGCCTCGAACTCTTTAGGGCTTCAAAAGGACGTCCATCCAAACATTTTAAGGCAAAGTTTTCCGTGCTGCTAATTTGTTCTAGCAAATAGCTTTTTTCGGCTAATTTGACTGTACTATAAATTTGTAAAAAAATCTCTTAATTCTAAAGAATTGGAATATACAATAATTACATAAACGACAGAAATACCTAGATAATAAAGTGAACAACTTCTAGAGAATTTTTGAAACGCTGAGCGAGAAATTTCTTCCCTTCTAAAATTTACGTGCAATAAATTTGAAATGAAACGAAATTTAAAATTACGAATAGTCAGTGATCCAGCACTTTTCGAAAAATAAATTAGATACTTTCTTAGGACAGAACAACTTTTGAAAAAAGAAATAATATAACAAGAGAAAAGCATATTAATTTTATCTCTGCCTTCGATATGAAATTCGAAGATCTTTATCTCCAGTAATCTCTCTTTCTTCCCAACTAGACAAGAAATACGCTGAATAGTAGTGCAACTCGAATTGTTCCTTTGGGAATAGATAACCGTATTCGTAATGCGCGAACAGGTTCGACTTTGCAACCTTCCTATCTTCCAACCCCCCCCCCCCAATCCCTTACCCCTTTCCACACACCGCATCATTTCTTATTCGAGTCTTCTTTTTCTCTTTCCTACCCTACTTTCTCTAGTAATACACGATTCTAAGTCACGTCCATGGGACCATCTGCAAAGAAGATGTGCAGGTTGTTTATTCTTGAAATGAAACACCCAAATGGAATATGTGTGTACGACAATGAAACCAACGAGCAATGCTCGTTAGAACCGGGATACCTTTTCTCATTAATAAAATAAGAGAAATATAGACCAGAAAAGCTCTTGGTTCATTATAACGTTTCAAATAGACGAATCCTCATTAAGAACTGTAAAAGACAGGTAAAAATTATACAAAACCTTCTGAGGAATTACATTTTTTTAATTAGATGATATCTGGAATTTTAATTTGATTTTGAAGAATTGAAGTCCAGCCGCATTTCAGACTTTTATCTTCAGTTGCTTTTATCTTGAATTAATTTTGATTCAAATCTAATCGTTTAAATATAAATTAGAATCGTCGACATCTAAGAGATTAGAAAATATGTTTAATTAACAATATAACATGATGCCTAGCGTCCTGGATATCCTTGAAAATTTGGAATAGTCCTTGATTTTTTTTAACCTGAAAAAAATCTGGAAAATTCCTTAAATTTCAATGACTTGATTAAAGCAGGGTGTCTAGCGTCCTGGAAATCCCTGAAAACCTGGAAAAGTTCTTGAATTTTTTTTTACCTGGAAAACTCCGGGAAAGTCCTTGAATTTCACTCATAGTCCTGGAATTCTTATCTCTCTGCATTAGAATTAGTAATTTTCTTCAAATGAAATAATGAGAAGTCGTTTATCAATTGCTTTGAGCTTATACAGACATATACAATTAGCTAAACTCAAAACTTTCATAAATTGCATTATGTACATTTTATATGGTTCATTTATTTGTGTATAAATTATTTCCATCGTACAAATTCAAGAAAAAAATATTTTTTCCATTAAAGTTTATAGTGATAATTAAAAAATGGTACCTGAAAAATTTATTTTTTAGATGGAAAACTTGGAAAAGTCCTGAAATTTTTGTTAGGGGAATCGCTAGACACCCTGAATAAAATTAGATATTGACGATTTGGAAGTGGTCAAAATTTGAACTCTTAGAGTTTGCACTCTAATAATTAAGAATCTTGCAAATATAAGTTAAATTTCAAAAAATTAAAATTCTTAATAGAATCAAAATTTGTGCGATATTAAATTAAATTTAAATATAATTGAAGTTTGAATTCTTAGATATTGGAAATACTTTCCAAGTTCAAAACTTTGGAGATTAACTTCTTTTGAGTTGATAGCGGTAAAAAAGGATTTAAAAAGTTTGAAAGCATCCTTGATTGGATCTTAAAATTATTCTAAATTTTTATATTATCTAAATTTTTTTGTCTTATCAAGTATTCAATTTTCAAAGTTTTTGATTAGAAAGCGTTTAACTATCAAATATATTCCAATCTCCAACTACTTATTTAAATTTCAAGGGTTGCAATTTAGAGTCTATTTTATATTTATTAAAATTATGTGTGATTTATGTATAAATTTCAATTTCAACTATCCAGGTCAGATAAAATTAATTACAATGACTTGAGGTAACAATTTGTCATCATTGATGAAACTGAGCGGATTACTTTTAATTGGAAATTGTACAATGACGACCAACATCCGAATTTTCATATTCTCGCTCAACCTATTTACATAGAAATGAATAATTTGAATCAAAACAAACTGCAGAGTACATTTTTATAAAAGATGACTATCTCTTGCTCTAATAAATGACTTTACTCCATCATTAAAATATTTAAAGCCAGTGCTTACAATATAAAGATGAAAAGATCTGATTATAAAAATTCTTTCATTCTTCTTGAAAGTGTCTCTCCATGTAGATTGTACAAATATCAAGATTGCTACAGAACCTAAAAAATCTGGAAAGCCTGAAAGATATGGGTTTAAAAAGAGACATGGCATTTTGAAAAACAGTCTTGAAAATCTAGAAACCACCGGAAACTTGGAATATTTTCCGAGTTTGCTTTACTTGGTCTGGAATTTTATTTCTCTTGACTTGGAAAACCTAAAAAAAAACACCTGAAATTTTTAAAAAATGTAAATCTGATATGTATGTATTTATTACAATAATTATTTATTATCATAAATAATAATTAATAAATAATAATAACTAATAATAAATAATAATAAATAATAATTATGATTATTATTAATTATTATAATGTATCTAAATTGATGTTTGTATACACTTATAATTTTGTTAACAAAATTTTGCTTCCAATAGAGACAGATCTATCTATGGACCAAAGCGTTATCTTACAGATTCATCTAGAGACACAAAGCAATCCGATTTCCCCTAGGAATACAGAAACCAATTTCTAGGTTGTCTGTATTGCAGATTTCTTCTATTCAGGATGAAGTTTTGCAAATTAAAAAAAAAAAAGTCGACGAAGGAACTTATTTAAGTAAGGGTTCGAGAAATTCTCTTCTTTGTTCTTTACATTGTTTTATGGATTTTATTTGCATTTATATTAGATAAAGTTTATTATTCTCTGGGACTTTTCAGTCTAGGAATCTTTTTTAAATTTCTGACTTTGATATCCAGCCTTTTTCATATTCCACTTCCATGAATTCAAATAATATAAAATTTTCCATCAGACAGATAAATGAAGTTGAAAAAGATTCAATCTTTGATATTAAAAAATAAGATTCGATTTACGAAATTGGACTGAATAAGATTTAATGAAACACAAAAAAAAAAGGAAAACTTAAGACGAATTCCTAAAGGTTAAATAAGATATGTAAGTCAGGTCGTAGGAGGAGAGATAGTGAGTAGAAAGGAAAACTTGGAAACTGGGAGAATTCGCGCCTCGTTAACCCGAATGACGATTTTGCGGGCTTTAGAGATCGTGGATGCTTCTATACAGGCAGAAGTGCTTTTTGAAAATAATCGAGCACTCCAGAGGCAAGTAAAATTCATTAACAAGGAGCTAGAAATTTCAGAAGTTTATCACCTGGTGCCACTCTCTCATTTTACTTATTTCTATTAAAACCCAAGTTTCTTCACGTCGAAACAGCTGAACCCTTTTCACGAAATTTGTCCAAAAGAGAATTTCTTAATTCACGACAGCTGAGTACTTTTGATTCTGTTTACTTTGAGCAACATAAATCCTTTTCGAATAGACCCATTTAAATATAGAACGTTTTAAGGAAGAAATAACATTACTGAAAGTGATTTCTATACCTGTTAGAGAAAATACTAATTAATAATGATGAAGGAAACTCGTTAGCTTGACAAAAATTGCAATGAAATTGCACCTCCTTTCAGTCTCAGTCTAATGGAAAACATGATTTACAAAATATTTTATATGAAATATGAAAAATAAGTGCACACAAAATTTTAATAATTATTAATCATTTAATTAATTTTTTGGTAAATTAATGAACACATATAGTTCCAAATTATAATACCTTCTGGGATGCTTTTGACCAAGAGGATGTTGGTAAAGTTTGAGGTAAAGATACAAGGATAAGAGGGTATACTATGTGTAATTACACTGGTTTCATGATTGGGGATAATAATGGAACTAATAAACTCAATATCCTTCGTATTCCTACTTCCTATCCAAAGCCAAACTGCTACCATCAATAGAAAGTACTCAAGCTTCTCGTACAAATGTATAATTATTCAGACCTAGTTTGATCAACCGAATCGACAACTTGGCTTTCAAGTTGATCCCCCCCACCCCTACCCGCTCACTCAAATTAAATAATTAAAGAGAGAAATTTATACTATTATGTGCATGCAGCCTAGTTGGAAACCTCGAGGTGGATACAGGGTAAGACCCATTAAATTATTAAGCGAGTGACTGATCGGCAAAACTGAGGGTTGACCGATTAACTGCGTATATCAGTGCAATTCTTTTTTTAATTGAAAGTACATGTCAAATGAAGAAAAAATACCAATTTATGATGACCTCAGTCACCAGCGTCATCTCAAGATGGCGTCATCAATGTGTAAATCTGACGCTCTGTGCACCCGAGCGTTTAGGTCGTAGTTATTATGGCTTAAAATTTTTTTCGACTCATCAATTATCAAATTTTATTAAGAATATTTAAAATAATATTTTATAGTTTAAAATAATATTTTACATATTTCCCGATGCATATAAATTTGTTGATTATATATATATA